>PVIH01001122.1:0-56930 GCA_004025045.1 Sigmodon hispidus | reverse complement strand
TTTTCAAATTATGTTAAATTCCTCAGAAAATGTTTAGGTATGGCACAAATTATATATTTATTTTAAACAAAAAGAACTTTTTCAGTGGCAACAAATAAATTCTGTTACATGTGTTTGCACTATAGAAGTACATTATAGAATGTATTTTATAACATTTAAACTTATTGAATCTTTATATTTTCATAATTTTTACACTTATTTAAGGAAAATTAAGAGTACTAGATTATAAATGAGAATATTTATCTCTCAAATAGACACTAGGCCAGCATATGCCACTCAAGTAATCAAACTAATTAAAATAATTATGTAATCACCATGTATGCAATTAATTTGGTTAATAATAAATCAAACCTTTTAGATTTAACAAAATTGAAAATTGGACTAGTTCTGTAGCTCAGGCCTGAGAAAGTGCTTAATGTGTTCTGCACCATATTAAAAACTCAAACAGCAAAACAAAATTTAAAAAGTTGAAAATGATCCAATACTTAAGCTAAATTTTTTATATTAAATATAACAAGAATAAGGACAACTGAATTTTTGGTTGACAGTTAAGTTCTCAGACATGGGACAGGGATACAAATATTTCATTTAAATGCATTCACTCTACCTCTATGGTACAACTCTAGTCTTGTCCAGTGGTTTAAAACACACAGATAACAATACTATTTTAATATCACATATAGGTTTGCCTCATATCCATGATAAATAAGTCTGCAGGACAGCTGTTGTTTTAAAGGAGTTTGTGTCTCCTTGTCTGCTGACTCCCAGTTCCTATGTCCTTGGCATTCTGCCTATGCCTTTTCACCCCCTCCCCCAAGGGATACCCCAGTACAGTGCCCTATCACATAATGTGAAATGTTTAAGTTAAACGTCCTTTTAGAGCCTCTGGTGTGATAGGATCTTTTCTCTTACTAAGAAAAGTAGAGGACACGTACTTCAAGACTCAGCCACAGTTCATTGATACTGTACAGACTTTCAGACACCAGGCATGTAAATCTCAGGTGGACTTTACATGTTATGACATTTGAATTTAAAATTAACAAATTTTCTATTATTCATTAATGAAGCTTTAAAAGTACAATTTAGATCTTTTTAGTGCTATCCTTACTTTTTCTCATCTATAAATTTGATAAACTTTACGTTTCAGGTTTAATGTTTTCCCTGTTATTCTTGACCTTTGTTACATATGGGATCAACTATCTCAGGGATCTTTTGATCTTCCTCTTAGACAGTAGTTCTCAACCTGTGGTTCACAACCCTTTTAAGGTCAAATGACCCTTTTCCAGAAATCTCCTAATACCATTAGAAAACACAGACATTTAAATTACAATTCATAACTTCAGCAAAATTAGCTTTGATGTGAAAACAAAAATAATTTTATTGTTGGGGGTCACTATAACATGAAGCATTGTATTAAAGAAAGAGTCACATCTTTAGAGAGGTTGAGAACCACTATTCTAAGGGGAATTCATTTTTCCTTTGTAGTCGGCTATGTCTTCATTATTCTTTTCCAAGAGATAGGATCAGAATTTCCACCAGGATTAAAATGAATGTGCTATAATATTTAATCTCATTTCTATTTTCCAAATTCTATAAATTAGTGGTTCTCTGGATCTTTCCAGAGCTTTGTCTGTAGGGCTTGTGCTGTGTGTAGATGTATCAACTGAGGTTAGCTACCATACTCTCAGATGTTCTTTGCATTTTGACCAGTTGTGGTTCTCTTGTAACTAATTTTAATAATATTAATATAAACAACAAATAATACTTGTCAATGATAGCCCAACTTTAAGTTTTGTTAATAAATTTTATACATTTCCTTTGTTATTTATTTTTTTCTTCAACTTTTTAAAATATATTTATTATTTAGTGATTTTACATCACATACCCTATCAAACTTACTTATCATTTAATACGTAAAAAAGATAATTGTTAAAATATGTACATAGTGACTTTATCTAATTTATTAGAAATTTAAAGAACTCTGGACTTCGTGATTCAGAATCCTGATTCACTGTAAGAAACAAACAAGCAGAAAATGTTCATTTATACTTAGAAGGAAGGGTTAGCTTATATGTATGCAGCCAAGTTACAATTTGCCCTGGTACCAAGATAATTCTGTTTGAAATATACACAGCATGTAGTAGAAAGGCAGAAACCTATTCTGCACCCTGAAAAGCAAAGTGTGAGTACCCTGTCCAGCTGGTCCAGCTCTAGTTTTCAAAATAAATGAAGCCTTGACCTTTTCCTGCAAATTCCTGGCTCAATAACGAAAAAACGAACACATTATTCCTGTTTTGTATAGTGCTGCTAAAGTAATAACCCTGGGAGCAAAAATTCAAGGACATGTCCAAGGGAGAACTGTTCGAGAACACATTCTTATTTACTATATATTTACAATTTAATACACTAATTTATTAAATTCATATATATGTGCATAAATATATATATATGTACTCCTCTTCCCTAGCAGTAAGAACTATCCCTCTGAACAAACATCTCTACTTAAATTTATATAATATAGTTCACCCCAGGTATAAGAAATATTTTATTTTAAGCTGATATTAGTTGCTTTCCAGCTAGTTTACAGTTTCTACCATTATTGTTTTGACTGTTTTTAATATTAGATTTTTCTGTATATGTCTTACAGTTTTTTGATATGCCATGTGTGTTGATGGGAGTGTCAGCTGTTTCAGCCACTCTGGAATGCAGAATGGCAATTTCTCAGAAAACTGGGGATCATTCTCCCCAAGAATCCAGCAATATCACTTCTGGGAAAATACCCTAAAGAAGTACACTCACTCTTCAGCTCAACTATGTTTGTAGCAGCATTATTCGTAATAGCAAGACCCTGGAAACAACCTAGATGCCCCTCAGCTCAGGAATGGATAAGCAAACTGTGGTACATCTACACAATGGAGTACTGCTCAGCAGAAAAAAAAAATGATATCCTAAAATTTGCAGGCAAATGGATGGATTTGAAAAATATCTTCCAGAGCAAGGTATCACAAACCCAGAAAGATAATCAAGGGATGTACTCACTCATTAGTGGACTTTAAACAAAAAGCATAGTATTCCCAAGCTGCAAACCACAAACACTAAACAGCTTGGGATCTGAAGTACCTTAGACCAGCAACTTGGAGCCCATTCTTTCCAAAGGATCACCTCATCCAGTCTTGATGTTGGGATGAGGAAAGCAGATTTGCCTGGAGTGGGTGCTGAACTAAGCCACCTTGGGACCTTGGGACCTTGGGACCTTGGGACCTTGGGACCTCCTGCCCTTAATGGTGAGGAGATAAGGAGAAGCAGAGAAGAGGGAGGCATGGGAAGGGGAGTTTGAACAAGGGGATACACGGACAAACAATGAGACTTTATTCATAATTAAAAAAATAAAAACAAAAATAAAAAATAAATATTGAAAACTACCAGATTACAAAAGTAATACATTTAGCAAGCATAAGTCTTATAATCAAGGTTTAAAATATAAGCAATTTCACAATAGGATACTTTTAAAATATAAAAAATAAAAAGATTTTTGAATATTGATAACAATTTGAAGTTAATTTTGTTGCACTGTATATATGTTTCTACTCTGGTGTATTATGCTCATAAAGCTCATTTAAAAGTGCAATGTATAAATAAAAAGTGTGGTTAGTATTTAATCTATAATAATCAAACTTGTAGTCACATTAGATATTTTTCCAGGTGAAATAGGTATATTTTAGACAGATAGATGATTTTCAAATACTTTAAAGATCTTTAGAAAGTGACATTAAATGTCTTGTTAACTTAAGGTTTTTTTTTTTTTTTTTTTTTTTTTTTTTTTTTTTTTTTTTTTTTTTTTTTTTTTTTTTTTTTTTTTTTTTTTTTTTATGTCAGTGAGACACATCTGCTTCTGGCAGCACTAATTTCCATCATAAAAGGATGATGGATATTGAGGTAACTCCTTAGGAGTTTGCTTTCATTGTGATAATATTAGCCATTTGGGCAAGAAACAGCTTTTATCTCAACTCTTTGTGTACTTTGTAGACTGCACATGCAGAACCCACAGGAAAGTGAACTCTGCCAAACCAAGGTAGGACAGTTCTTTGAGATTTCTTTTTCACAGATAATCTGCCTGATATTCTGCAGGACAGAGAGGAAAAAGACGGACAAATTTTGCCAATGCAAGGTGGGCAGTTCTTCAAATTTCCTACTTCCTGAAAAGTCAACAAGAGACTCTAGGCCTGTTGGCTGAAGAGGTATGCCTCAACATTGCATCCAGATAGTCAAATGTCTTTGTCATTTCTTGAATTTTAGAAGTTGCTTGCAATGTACTTTCTGCTAACTCAAATAATATTATATCCTTCTAGAGTCCTTGCTGGGATTGAATACTAGACAAACATAGTTGCCCTTTTCCTTAGATATGATCTAAAGTAAATTAAGTTTAAAACTTTGAATTATTATTGAGGTACTTTCTTTAATTTTGCCATATACAATCTGGATTTCATTACAATATAAGTGTAATGTATAATTGGTAACTATTTTGCTGTATGTAGTTTTACTATGGCAAATTTAAAACCTTCCATTGATATTTAGTCAAAATGGTAAAAGGTGTGCTTCCGGATACAAGAGGAGTACTCCTGAGTACTAGCTCAAACCAGACCTTCCCTGACATCTGACATTTCCTGATGATGTGGGGCTTGGAAAAAGGGACCCAACCTGGACACTTTGGAAGGGAAAGAAGAGTCATAGCCACAATGATTCTCAAGTATTCTGCATTGGCATGGAAGAAAGCTGTATAAGAAAATACAAGTCAAAAGAATAAATAATTGCCATATCATCTCAGACCTTTAAAAGAAGTACAGAAATTTCCACACTCAGAATGATTTTTCAGAGTAAACAAATATTTTTCTGACAAACTAGCAAGGTATTGGAAGGTCCTATAGGATTATAGCTAGAAATATAATATTTTTTAAGAATTTATTTTTTTGATTTTTATTTATTTTTGAATTAAAGTCTCATTTTTTATCCATGTATCCCCTTGTTCAAATTCCCTTTTCCCTCCCGCCCCTCCCAGTCACTCTTTCTTCTCCCCATCTCCTTTATGTCCTCCCCAGCAAGGGCAGAAGGTCCTAAAGTCCCAAGGTGGCTTAGTTCAGCATCCACTCCTGGCAGTTCTGATTTCCTCACCCCAACATCAAGACTGGGTCAGATGTTCTTCTGGAGGGAATGGACTCCAAGGTGCCAGTCCAAGGTGTTTCAAATACTAAACTGTTCATTGGTTGTGGTTTACAGCTTGAGTGTGCTTTGCTTTTTATTTAAAGTTTACTAATGAGTAAGTACATCTGCTGCTTACCTTTCTGGGTTTCTGATACCACACTCAGGAGGAAATTCTCCAAATCCATCCATTTGCCTGGGAATATATTATAATAAGAGTTGAATGTGAAGTGTTTTCTGTGTTTGTGTATACATAGGCAATTTGAAGGGTTGAAAAGAGATCAGTAAAAGTCTAAGATACATGAACAGGAGCTCAGCTGAGAAGGAGATGAATACATAATAAAGTAGAAACACAAGTCCGATCCAGTAAATCTTAGCTCTGTCAACCACCTTTGTGGAAATTAACATACTTTGTCCTTCAGACACTGAAAGCCCTGAGCCTCAAGTACACATGTTGGCTGGAACACAGAGTAAGTTTTGTGACCTCTTTAAATTTTACCACTTTATGGGAAGCCATATCCATCTGTGTTGTAGGGCTTTGGGTGCTAGCCTCTAGGTTCTCTTCTGTGCCAGCTTCTATGTGCCAAGCTTAAAGCATTGATTATGCCTCAGTGACTATGCCTCAAGTCACAGGAAAAAAGACTGAATATTGTGGTTAAAGACACAAATTTTGTCAGTGTAGAACATCACACTGGTTTGTACTTATCTCCTATTTTTCCACAGGAAAATTTCATAGTACAAAAAAGTGTATATTGATAGAGTAATTGAAAGCTAGTGAAAAACGAAATATCAAATTAAAGATCACTAAAAATAATAACTAAAATAAACTTTAAAATATTCCAATAGATTAACAAAAATATTTAAATATGTTAAATATTAAATATTTAAGTATTTAAACAGAAATATTTTAGCAGAATTTTCTTCCTTTTCAAATTATGTATATGCATAAAATCAAATTACTCTATAAAAATACTTGTAAAAATTAACTTAAAACTCATTCAAAATAAATACAAATTTTCTTGTATTAAAGCTACAAACATTCTAATAGAATTATATTCATGACTTCCATGTAAACAAACTTTTGAAGTGTCAACCAAAGCTAAAAAGCAGTAGCCATACAAATATAAATAATTTAATCTAAAGACTTATTTTTACTATTCTCTTGATTGTACTATAAGAAAATGATCATTTTCCCAGCAGAATAATAATTAATATCAGTAGCTTATTATTTGACATTAACCATCCTAGTAAAAATAAATTAGCATGCTTTATGGTCTAGTTGAGAATATAATTTGGACATAAGTAATATTTGAAACCAAACATGACCAATAACATTGCATTGCACTTCTTACTATAACAGGAGGATGAATGACACCCTAAATTCACAGAACTCTGAAGAACAATGATGTGAAATTTTGCAGTGTCAGTCTTCAGTTGGATTGAGAGAATTTTCTGAATTCTGATAAGGAAAACAGAATTAATGTTCCTGTTAGTGGTGTAGGCTATTTTGAGCAGAACTTCAGGTTGACTGATGTATTAGAAAAAAATAAGGAAATTAAATGTAGGGAATGGACAGATGACTCTGTGGATAAAAGCATATAGTGCTCTTATAAACTACAGATTTGTTTCTGGCTCCCATTTCAGGTAGTTCACACCTGTCTCTGACTGTAGCTCCTGGGTATGGTAGGCTCTCTTCCTTCTTTGTGGAGGCCTACATACATTTGAATGAATACATAAATAAATAATAAAATAAATCTTTTTAAAAACTATTTTTTAAAATTTACTTATTTATGTATACAATATTCTGTCTAGCTGCATGCCAGAAGAGAGCTCCAGATCTTGCCACAGATGATTGTTAAGTGCATGTGGTTGCTGGGAATTGGTTGGACTCAGGACCTCCAGAAGAACAGCTAGTGCTCTTAACCTCTGAGTCATCCCTCCAGTCCTAAAATAAATCTTTTAAAAGTTAAATTAATGGTAAATCTTATATCGCTAAAGTAAATACTAATATTTAAACCACTCCTGTGGAAATGATATATATGAATGATTACATAAAAACTATGTATACTTTTAAATGATGTATGTACAACTATATTGAAAGAAATAAATTCTGGAAATAAAACTTATTTATATTATAAAACATAATTATGAATATATTTTCTACATTATATGTTTAATTGATCAGAATAATTCTATACTATGTTTAGCAAATATTTAATAAATGCCTACATGTAATAGATTCATTTTGAAGAGTTTTTTTATTCATGAGTTTATCTGTTGTTTATTTAAATAAATGTGTTGTGTGTGCCAGTGCCTATAGAGGGCAGAATAGGACATCAGATCCCTTGGAGTTGTAATTACAGATGGTTGCGATCTGCATAACACAGATGTTAGGAACTGATGTTGGATCCTCTAGATGAGGTAGTAAACACTTTTAGATACTGAACATCTTTCCAATCTTGATGGGTACTTTTTCACAATCTAATTATCCAGTGGTTAATCAATTAAAGCAATATAATAATATTAACAACAACAATTCAGACTTTTTATATCATAGTTTTTTAATGGTAGTAAGAAATGCAGTGCAATATCGAAGATTAGCTTTAAAGTAAGTCTAAATATAAAATAACGTAAGCTCTGAAAAAGTTAATATTCAGATAAAAAGGACAGAGAAGAGCCTTACATTAATGATAGAGACTTTCTGAAGTAAAACAAACCTGAAAGATAAGAATTAGCAATTTAATAGGAGGGAATGACAGGAGCAAAGGAAAAGGCATATGCATTTTAGAAAATGAGGAGAACAAAGAAAGAGGCAATAGTGTTGAGATTGAAGATTACTCAGAGACATAGTAGAGCCTGGAGAAGGGTTTACATTTTACTGCAAGTTCAATTTAAGCTTTATTCATATTCCATATGAGCCTTTTGCAGGATTTTAATAAAATAAGATGGTTTTTTTGGTAGTGGGAGAAAGGGTTAGAGTCAGGCAGGGAAGGGATGCTCTGTCAGAAGTTCTCCCAGGGTCAAAGGACAACCAGTTTGAGAGATGTAGCAAGAAGACTAGATCAGATGTATTTCACTTTGCTTTGCAATCAAATTCATGGTGCAACTAAGAAACACAGGTCTCTGCATCCTCTATGTTAAAATGCCTGTGTTGTGCCTCAGAAGTCTTCTTTTTACTGTAAAGGGTTACCTTTTAGAGCTATTATAGCAAGCTTTGGATGTTAAGTGTAGGCATCATTAAATGCATGATAAATTTTGTCCCAACATTGTAATTATACCTTTTGATGCTAACAATGCTTATTTCAGAAGAAAAAGAAAACACTACAGCAGAATTCCACTGTTCTGAGCACAAGGGCCACTGTTTTTTTTCTGGATATATTCTAGGATCTCACTGATAACAGTATTGTGATATGACTAGTTGGAGAACTTCAATATCATAACCAATATCAAAAAATTGGTGCTTTGTGTGTCACCATATGCCTCTCATGAAAGGTCTGTCAGTGATACCCTTGTGTTCAAGGTCAGTGGTGGCACAATCTCTGGAGACAAATATTGACTGCCCATGGGCCCGAGAATCTGAAACTACACTTTCTATGTAAAGATTAAACAGCTGTTCAGTTTCACTTCAATCAAGCGATAAAAACATGGTATGCAAAGCAATCAAAGTACTAAAGTGCAGATATGAATTCAGGTTTAGAAATCACATGATCGTGTCAATAGCTGAAGATATTTTTAAACAAAGTTACATACTCCTTTGTGTAAAAGTCCTGAAGAAACTGAAAACAGATGGACTATGTCTCAAAATTATAAAGTTTGTAATAAACCAACATTACATTGAAAGGAAATGAAAATATTCAATATAGCCAGATATAATACAGGGTTATCCAATGTTTGCATTCTTGTTAATTTAGTTTCTTGTGTTTTAGTTACAGAAATATAAAGAGGAGATGAAATAAAAGAGAAAAGAAAAAAGTCACAGTAACTCTATTTATAGAAGATATAATCCCAAATTTAAAATATTCTGTCAGAAAATGTTTTGGTGTGATAAAACTGAAGCTTTCTTATAATTAAAACGGAATGTCACAGAAAATGATCAAAGAAAACATTCCCATCCATAATAGCCCCCATATAAAATTAAACTATAGACATATACAGTACAGGAAATGGAAAATCTCTAAAATAAAATCTGTAAAGCACAGAGGAGTGAAAAATGCAGAGACTGTAGAAAAAGGAACTAGCTTCCATACTCACACATTGGTTATAATACCAAAAGCAGCCCACAGACTGCATGGAGTCTCCCATCAAAACTATATTCCTTCCCAACTTGTAAGAATTTCTAAAATTTACATGGAAGCCAATGAAATGTGAATCATAAAGCAATAATGGAGTCATAACTGCTTCTGTTTTAAAATTGTAAGTCAGAGCCATATCACAAAAACAGTACAAATGATATTTGAAAAAACCAGACCAACAAAACACAGTAGAGTAGAAAGAAATTATGCTGCTACCATTACTTGATTACTGACAACATTGTCAAAGTCCATGTTGGAGAAAAGGTGGTATCTTTTAATAAAACAACAATAAGAATTCTAGGTATTCATAAATGGAAAAATAAATTTTCATTTTTGTTTTTCACTCTGCATAAGATCTTTCTAAATAGATAATTTTTTATCATATCTGAAATGGTCAGAGGAACATTTCAGAGCAGACACTTCAAGATTCACACATGGGTAATGCTTTCTGCAGAGGACACAACATTATCTCAGGAAATAATTCTGAGAATTATGAAGTAGGAAAGCATAAAATTGAAAAACCAATTGTCAGGTAAGGAACATCCATGAGAATGAAAAGACTACCTAAGAAGTGAGTAAATATATTCATTCATGCATGAATACATCCACACATACATACATGCCTACATATGCACCTACATATACATTGATGGAAATGGAAGTCTGGGATAAAGTCAGGTTTATTAAAAGACGATATCAATACAGTACATTTGTGAATACAGAATGAAACTTCACATCTGTCTATTAATTCCCAAGGGAGAGATGGACACCACACATTAAGCTGTTGCTCACACCAACTTTACACAAGAGAGTTTGGAGCCCTTCCATCCTGCTTCTTAAGGGGTCATTTATCTTCAGAGAAAACCACACCCATTAGGCCAAACCACTTCATTCCACTGACCAACTGACCATTGGACTGAATGGGAGAATTCTTACAACACATACATTTTATATATACCATAAAACATCTATTTGCAAGAAAGAAAGGGGCCTTTAGGAGAGGAGTTAAGGAAAACTAATAGGTGTAAAAGTGAGAAAAATCACAGTGGTAAACAATATGAAATTCTCAAATATGTAAAAGCAAAAACTATAAAAATGTGTCAGTCAATGAACCAGCAAATGAAAAGACAAATTGTCTTATGTTCTTGTAACACATCATGGCTGCACAATATATTTAAATTGAATTTTCACATGATGTTTAGATGAAACTCCAAGTAAATTTGATTAGGCGAAGAAATAGTCCCTAAAAATAATAGTACAATGCAATTATTTTTATATAAAAGTCTAGAGCTTTTAAGGGAATAACTGACCTCATCCATATTAATAATAATTTGATATTTATTGATGAGGTGTTTAAATAAGTAGTAAAAGAGAATTTTAAATGTGTAGTGTTCTAAATTTGGTAGCCTGCCCTTGCTGATGACACTATGTGAAACTTCCCTCTTATAAAACAAATAATGGTTTTCAAAATATTTTATTTGGTAAACTGAAAAAAAAAACAGGCCTATGATATTACAAAGAATCTGCATTATCTCTATTTCTACAGCCCTATCTAAATCTAATATGCATAACTTATGCATTACAAGACTCACAGTGGATACTTGAATGTAGCACTTTACCCTAGTCATACCACAAGATACTGTAAACTTACTCTTTAAAAATAAATTTTAATTTATAAATTAGTCAAAGAGGTTAACAACCACTAATACCAGCACAGAATAAATGTAATAATATACTTAAACAACTTTTATGTGAACAAATGCCCTCCCCATGGTCCTGGGAGGAAGTAGAGATACAGTATACAGAATGGATACTGTGAAGTGAGAATGTTTTCTAGGCTGCAGAAGTAGCACAGCAGTTAAGAGTATTTGTTACATTTTCAGAGGAATAGAATTTTGTTCTCAGCACCCATATCAAATGTGACAGAACTGTGTAACACCAGCTCCAAGAGATGCGATGCCTCTTCTGGCCTTCTTAGTTATCAATCACAAATGGTATACACACACACACACACACACACACACACCACACACACACACACACACACACACACATACAAATAAATAAATAAAATAAAAACAAAGTTTAAATTAAAAAAGTATTTTCTATTCAGATTTATCACACTATATTATGTGCAATTTTAAATATTTTTTCCTAAAATTTTCCATGGAGCAAATATTGGATCACATTTTGACAATAGTTACCTGAAATCACAAAGGACAAGATACTGTGGAAGAAAGCATCCATGTGGTGGATTTTGACATTTCCAGTATTGAAAAGGCTATGGTTTATAGTCAATATACAAGTATGTAAAATGTTTTTTCATATGTCACCCTTTTCTAAAAAGTATTCAAACTCTGTGGATGAATTGATAGTAATCAATAGTAGAAATAAATGAAATGCAATATCCTTTGGATCAGTTTATTATACAATTTCCATTTGAAAAATAACACTTCTGCAAACCACAACCACTGAACAGCTTTGGTTCTGAAACACCTTGGACTCACAACTTAGAGCTCATTTCCTCCAGAGGAACACCTGACCCAGTCTTGATGTTGGCGTGAGGAAAATGGATCTACCTGGAGTGGATGCTGAACTAAGATACCTTGGGACCTTGGGACCACCTGCCCTTGATGGGGAGGAGATAAGGAGATGAGGAAAAGAGAGAGTGACTGGAAGGAGTGGGATGAGGTAGGGAGTTTGAACAAGGGGATACATGAATAAAAAAAGAGACATTATTCATAATAAAAAAAAGGAAAAAAAAAGAAAAAAAACACTTCAGTCTTTCTTACCTGTTTACCTTAATTATTTACATACAAGTAAGTTACAAAATGAAATAGAAATACAATAGCATTTAATGTAGAGTGAGGCGTCACTTGTCTTAGAAAATGTATTGTACTTGGTCAGTACATATTTCTCTACCAATAAGAACACCATTAGTACAAGACCCAATTATCACTAACAAAAAGAATTACATTTTATAGCTTGCTTTAATTTTACTTAATTAAAGTTCAGGCTATGTCCAAGAGTCAATAATAATTTTGGTTTATTAGTTTTACTTTTTACTCCTACATATCATACAAGCATAATTGCTGTTGATTTATTTGAATCAATGACATCGTGTAATATCTGAACATTTGTAAAAATTGATGAGTCAGAATCATCTAAGTAGGAAGATACTTAGGTTATAATTCAGTTGTCAAAGGCATACAGTTTTATTCTATGTCTTTGAATGATGCTAATCCATGTGTAATATATTTGACAAATGTCAATTAACAAGGATGTTCAATTAACCAAAAAAACTCAATTTTCCAATTATTTCAGGGTAAATGGATACATATTGTAGTTCTTGTTAACAAGTAATTGCCACAAATGTAACTTTTATATTTATCCATGCTTAATGGAAATTGAATTTCTTTGACCTCGAAATTCTGTCTTTTGACAATAAAGGTAGGACCCTCGTCATATGTCAATAGTGTTGAAATCCAGGATTCAATCAAGTACAGAATTTGAAAAAAAAAAACTTTTACAGAACATCATATTTATTATTTCATGTGCTTTGCTATTTTAAAGATATATTACATTGAGATTCACCCATCTATATACATGTTATTAAACGACTTTAAAACTTTATTTTTATTTACATTGCAAGTAAACTTTTCTCTCATACAACACTTCCAAACCACAGTCTTCTCTTCTTCTATTCTGTCTAACCCTCATATCCCCTCTCTCTATTTCCTCTTCAGAAAAAGAGCAGGCCTTCAAGACACAGCACAAACAAGACAAAATCAGATACAGTAATATAAGATAAAAGCCCTCAAGTATCACGGCTGGATGAGGCAACCCAAATAGGAGCAATAGTCTCAAGAGCAGGAGAAACAGTAGAGGATAAACCTGCTCCCACTGCTAAGAGTTCCACAAAAACATCAAACTGTTGTAACATATATGATGTGGACCTGCCAGAATTCTGGAGGCAGAAGCAGACAAATCTCTATTTCAAGCCCATTCTTGTCTTCAGTGTGAGTTCCAGGACAGCCAAGGCCAGAAATCCTATCTCAGAAAAAAAAAAATCAAAAAGTTTTTAAAAGTGTAAGTGGTGTTTGTATTTGTTTGTTTGAAATCCTATCACATTGATATTACTGTCCGGTCAGCCAACAATGTTCTTCATTTTAAGAGTAGTCACTTATTACAGAGCTTGTACTACTGCTGTCAAATTGAAGAAACAGCTTAAAACTACTGTGTGTTCATGCTGCAGTATTGATTTGTAAAACTTCACCTAGCCTTTCTGGGGTCCAGTAATCCTTATACTCTTGTTGGTCAAATTGCTTGACAGTTATTTATTCCAGTTGTTAAGACTGTTTAAATCCTGTTGACATGACATACTCCCAGTTCAACAATTAATATGTATGTAGTTTCTTCTTGGCATGTGTCCTTTGTATTAAAAGGAGGATAAACTATGTTCAGTGAAAAATAATTCTCTTCTAAATGTAAGTTCTTGTGTATTATGTAACAGTGTTAGGTTTATAAATCATTAGTTGATATTTGAATAGGACAAATAAATTATGGCAGGAGTTAAAATGAATTTTGTTATCAACAATATTTATAATTCAATCTTACCAGCAATCAATTTATTGTTTCTTCCAACACTTGTCATTCATTTTTACCTTTCTTAACTTTTGCTAGACTTTTATTGAGACTGAACATTTTCACAACATACATTACCTCTTGACATTTGTTTTTTGTTTCTGCCATGAGTGATAATGCCCCCAAAGATTACACATTTCTCACTGTTATTCTTTCTTGATATCTCCTGATATAGCACAATTAAAAACCTGCTCATTTTTCTCTTTTGCTTTCTCTTTATTTTACTTCTAGTGTATTTCTATCTCTTTTTCAATAACTATGTCTTATTATAGGTATCCTTGTGTTCATCCCTTAGGAAAACTCATGGTGCCTCATGATGTTAAACTTAATTATTGCTGGCTCAGTGATTTCCCTGAACATTTTATTTAAATGTGTCTTTTCTCCTGTTTGGCCACTGATATCATTTCTCAGTCTCATTTACATCTTTGCTAGCATTGCCTTTTTAGACAGACTATGCATGTATATTAATTCAAGGCCTTTTACTCTTTGGACATTTTCAACTCTATACCAGACTTTAGTTCTTGCAATGACTGTAGCATCTACTGAAACAGTAAGACTGAGACCTCCTGAAAAAATGTGTATTATAGAAATTATATCCCATCCATTTGGTTTAGACTGAGAGCACTGGACTTCTGCTCCATGTTCTTTTTCTCCTTCTGATTCAAAACATTGAACGCACCTTTAATTGTATTGGAATGATCTTACCTATCCCACTTTCCCTATTGATATGGAATGCCTTTCTAAATGCTATGAGCATGCTTTACCTTTGGTTAATAAAGGTACTGTTTTAGCCTATGGCAAGGCAATTTGGAGGCAGGTGGAAAATCCAAAGCGGAGATAAAGGAAATGAAGGGCAGAGTCAAGGAGACACTGAATACATGAATAAAATAATATGTAAAAGCCATAAGCCACCTGGAAAAACATGGATTAATAAAAATGGGTTGTTTTAAGTTATAAAAGCTTGCAAGCAATGAGCCAAAGCCATAGGCCAAACAGTTTGTAATGAATATAAACCTCTGGGTAATTATATTATAAGTAACTGCAGGACAGCAGGTGGAAGAGCTTGCATGGATCAGAAACTTTAAAATATATTCTGTCTTAGTCCATTCTTCACATCCTTGTCTACTCCACTTTAATTAAACAGATAATGAAACTATTTATATTATTTATTATATTCATAACTTATTAAATTACAATTATTATTATATCATATTTGGGGACTGATATTCTTCATGTTTTGTAGAATCAGGGCATGTATCCACTTAGTTTTTATATTACAAACTTATAACATTATAATTCTGAAAAAAAGAACATTAGTAGTTCTTTTTTTTATTTTGTATTTATCAAAAAAACAGTAAAATGAATTTAAAATGAGGAAAAGTTAACAATAACTATAAAGAAGATAAGAATCATAAGCATGGCTTATCAAGGGTGGTAATGCAAATAAGATTGCTACACATATATTTAATTTGTTTTCAGCTTTCCCTCTGAATTTTTTTTTTCTATTCCTGTATATACTTATTCAAGGTCCTTAGTAGTTCTTAATGATACAAATTTTCTTGTTACTTAAAAGAAAATTTTTGTTCTGAAAGACATTGGCTGGCTGACTTGCTAACTTTCACTACAGTGTTTCTCAATCTTTTTGATACTGTGACAATTTAATACAGTTCCTCATGCTGTGGCAACCCAACCATAAAACTTCAAGAATTTAAATAAGATATAGTTTAGAATGTCTTTCTATTTTGTAAGTTTGCCTCCAATACAATATAAAGAATGTTATGTGAAAAAAAAAAAAGATTAGTTGGGTGATTTCACTATTCCCTGAAAAAATTTAAGGTTAGCAAACAAAGACACAGAAACTGATAGAGGGTAGGGGTTGGTGAAGTAGTACTTATGTGGTGGTATTAAAATAAATTTATTCAGCTGAGAAATGAAAATCAGGAAGCAGGTTAAGGGTGGACCTTAAACATTACAATTAAGCTCAGACTATATATTAAACACATAACACTATATCTACTTAATTAGTCTGTTAATTTGATAAGCATGGCTGACTTCAATTTATTTAGGGCAAAGTAATAATAGCTTGCTTATTAAGGATGGTTTAAATGTATGCAGAAGAAAAAGAGTCCATGACAGAGACAAGTTCAGATCAATTATAGTTTCTTGTGGCAAAACCCCTGTAAATCAAATTCAAAATGCATTTATGAAGAAAACTAATTCATTATACAGGCAGCATATATTTCATAGAATTTGAAGCTATGAACAAATACATTTTAAGATGGGGTAGAGTCAGGAAGTATTAGTCACCATGTAGGCTTTGGTAAAGTCACATACCCCAATTCTAATCTTCTACATATATGCCCCAGTAAAAAGTATAAAATCCACACTACATATTGAATACAACGTTAAAAAAGAATTTATTTTCTAAATATTATATTTATATGTGTTATATGCTAAAATATTTTAATTTACAAAAGAATATATTATTAATGATAGTTATACAAATCTCCACCTTCAAATAACAAATATTTATTTATGCTTTGTTTTTATTCCTTCAAATATGGCCCAAAGAACTTTTAACACTACAAATGTTGTACCCTTTTGTCTCTTATATTTCAATTTCTTAGCTCAGCCTTGAAGTAATAACTGCTATCTTGAATGTGAATATGTCCATACATATTTTTCCTGGGTTGGGGTCAAAAATTGTATCAAACCAGTAATAATCAGCTGTAACAATAGACAGTTTTACCTTCAGAAACCTTGAAGACAAAAATAAAAGTAAAGTAGCTTATAAATAAATGATAATCAAGTTATAATCTGTATCAGATTGTATCTTATATCAGAAGGGGTAAGTATAGGGGAAAAGACAAAATATGTATGTGAATCTCCATGGGAGAGAAAATAGAAATATAAATAATTTCATGGCTGTACTGGATAGAGGTGGAGATAAGTTGGTGAGGATAATGGGAGATGGGGATGAGGGAAGGAATGCAGGGAGAGATAGTTGGAATTAAGGGGCTTTGGAGGGGCAGTATAGAAACCTAGTGCAGAAGAAACTTCCCAAAATATATAAAGGCAATTCAATAAAATCTGCAAATAATGAAGAAGACAGAATTTTCTAAATTGCCACCTCTTGTCATTAAATGAACTTCCATTTCAGGGCTCAGTTATATCAAACTAAATTGTAAGTCAAAGGGGTTGCAGAGGACCCCCAAACAATCCAAGGGGTTGCTAAATGTATATGATGCTCTTACCAAATAGGATCTAATTCGTTTGCTGAAGATTATATGTACACAACTCGTTGATCAAGGAGAAATCAAAATGTTGCCTACATAGAGCCTTCCTCCTTATCTTCTAGTACCATTCATATGGGAAGATACTCTAAAAGTTACCAACAGAGAAACATCAACATCCATAGAGCCACAAAGCCATTGATTGATCATTGATCCCCCAAACACTTCCTTGCCATTCTCTATCTCAACAAGAAGGGGGTCTTCTCTCTTGGGAAAATGAGCTCTACAATCATTTTACCTACAAATTATTTGAGGGCAATGATGTCACAAAGCTTGTAAGAGTAACCAACTAATGTCTGATCTGAGTTAAGGATGACCTACCAAATGAAACCCATACCCAATACTGTTTAAGTGACCAATAACCGAAGAATAGATAGCTCAGCATTCTAGACAAATACTACTTGTCTTAAAAATATATTAGTGATGCAATGACTACTAATTAATATTCTCCTGTATTGATAATCAGTGGCTTATTCAGCCATCGTCAGACAAGCTTCTTTCTGCAGAAGACAGGAACAAACATAGGGACCCACAGCTAGATATTAGCCAGAGAGATAGAGAACATAGAATGTCTTCAGCAAATTTTTCTTGTCACAATTCAGGAAACCCCACAAGAGGAGACAGAAAGATTGTGAGAGCCTAATTCGGAGGAAAACAAGGCCCTCAAAATCAGTTAGGCAAAGTGAATATAAATTCACAGAGACTGACTTGGAAAGCATAGGGGTCTGCATATATATATATATATATATATATATATATATATATATATATTACAGCTCTCAGTTTAGTATTGTGTTGGACTCCTGGGCATGTTAACAAGTGGATCTCTTATTATAGTGTCTTGTTTTGGTACTGTTTTACTTTTGTTTGTTTGTCTTTTTCCAACTTTGATGAGATGGTTTATGTTTTTTCTTATTATGTCTTATTTTGTATTTTTTTTTTGTTTTTTGTAGAAAGACCTATTATTTTCTCACAAGAAATAGAAAGGGTGTGAAGCTGTATAAGTGAGGAGGTGAGGAAGAAGTGGGAGGAGTGGAAACAAAGAAAATTATAATTAGGGTATATTGCCTGAAATAAAAATCTGCTTTTAAATAAATTGTGGGGAGAAAAAAAATAAGTTTAAAAAAATAAAATTCTTAATGTGGTGTAAAGAATAGTGTAGCTTTTGCAGACAACACAGATATAAATTGCCAAAAATATACAAAAAAGAGATAGATTAAATTACTCAAAAGTAAAAAATTAATATAATGCTAACTAATATGATGCTAGAGGACATCTGAGAGTTTACCACATAGACCAAAACACAAGAAAAATATCAAGTAAATGGGATAACTTAAATTTATTATTGCTGTCATATTTCAGGTCTATGCATTGATTCATACCAAAACTACTCAAGAAAGACTAGGGAATACAGGTATCATTATTTTTCAAAGGCCCAAGTGGGACATAAAAAATTAACTGTCCTTTTTCTAACACCTTCAAATACAAAATTTTCAAAAAGTAAAATAGCTTTAGAGAATTTTATTTCATCCAAACTTATTTGCTATCAAAATATGGTCTAACATGTGTAAGGCTAATTAGAACCTTTCTTAATCCTCTTTTAGTTAGAATGTGCATGTTCCCAAATCAAAACAACTTTGAGATACCACCTAACACCTGTTAGATTGGCTAAGATAAAAGGCACAGATGACAGCCTATGTTGGAGAAGATTTGGATCAAGGGGAACACTACTCCATTGTTGGTGGGAGTGTAAGCTTGTTCAGCCACTTTGGAATGCAATATGGTGGTTTCTCAGAAAATTGAAAATCAATCTCCCCAAGGACCCAGCAATACCACTTCTGGGTGTATACCCTAAAGATGCACAGTCACACTCCAAAGGTATTAGCTCAACTATGTTCATAGCAGCATTATTTGTAATAGCAAGAACTTGGAAACAACCTAGATGTCCTTCAACTGAAGAATGGATTAACAAACTGTGGTACATCTACTCAATGGAGTACTACTCAGCAGTAAGAAAAAAATGATATCCTAAAATTCGCAGGCAAATGGATTTGGAGAATATCTTCCTGAGTGAGGTATCACAAACTCAGAAAGATAAGCAGGGGATGTACTCACTCATTAGTGGTCTCTGAACAAACTAACAAGAAAAAAAGCCAAGCATGCCCAAGCTGCAAACCACAACCACTGAACAGCTTGGGATCAGAAACACCCTGGACTAACCTTTCGGATACCACTCCCCCTAGAGGAACACCTGACTCACTCTTGAGGGAGGGGGGACAAAACTGGATTTGCCAGGACTGGAGACTGAACTATGCATTATTGGATCAGTGGGACCATGGGACTGTCTGCAGCCTGCCCAGGAAGGGGATGAAGAGTTGTGGAGAAGAAAAAATGACCTGACGTGGCGGGAGGGGGAAGGGACCTTGAATGGGGATATACAGGGTTAGAAAAAAAAATCCAGAGGGAAAGAGAGAGAGAGAGAGAGAGAGAGAGAAAAAGGAATGTGCATGTTCCATAGCAGAGAAAATCCATGTGTTTGATTATGGAGACTACTGCAGGTCCCATTAGGTAATATATCAATTACGTATCTTATTATTTTCTAAAATTATTTTGCATTCTCAAACATGCCCAGTCCTGAGGAGTTTGTATAAGACATTATTGGACTATATAATGAGGCTTTTATATGCCCCAATCACTTCCTTGATATTCTCCATCTCCACAAGAAGGGGTTCTGCTCTCTTGGGAAAGTGAGTTCTCATCTCTGTGAGGTCTTGCACACCAAGACTGACACATGCCACTATTCTGAATACTGAGGCAGGACAGCCCAGTTCTCCTGATAGGCCTGTGAGATAGTAATTTAATCTATCTCTTTTTTGTATATTTTTGGCAATTTATATCTGTGCTGTCTGCAAAAGCTACACTATTCTTTACATCACATTAAGAATTTTATTTTTTAAACTTTTTATTTTTTTCTCCCCACAATTTATGTGTTTGAATCGGTGAGGTTTGTAGATGTGAACATTCATGTAAAAATCAGAGCTCGATGTCCAGTGCTCCCTTCACTCACTCCCCACCAGTTCTTTTGATTATTTGTTGTTCCAATGATGAAAGAGATTCTCTTACTAAACTCAGAGCCGATTGGTCCAGCTAGCTAGGCCAGTTAATGTCTGGGATCCTCTCTGCTCCTGCCTATCTCACGATGCTCCCCTGCCAGCTGGGATTATTGATGTATCTTCTGCAGTACCTCACTTTTTTATTTACATATTTATTATTTGGTGACTTTCCATCATGCACCCCATCAAACTCAGTTATCAGTCCTCTCAGATTCAAACCCACATTTATGATTTCCCCATTTACAAAAACACCCATTCATGCTGCTCATTTACTTACTGGATCATGATTAGATTTCCTGTGGCCAGACCCTTAAAGAAAACAAGTCTTTCTTCACTCACACCCCTACCAGAGGCCATCAATGCAAAAGTGAGGCACTGTGTCATTTAGCTATGTTCTAACCTTGAACTTTTATATACTTTACTTTGTGAACTGGTTTGAAGATATCTTTCTGACATAGATATATGTGGGAATGATTCATAAGTTTGTATATATTCATGTCACTCGCAAATGTCCTCATACTCCTGAGTTTTGAAGTCACAGGGCTACTACAACTTTACTGTCAATCCTTACTGAAGAATATTATCCTGTGCTTAGCAGAAATAACAGGAAAGTGAAGTATATAGTTTGCCTTTAGGAAGCGAATTGTTCATTTTCCTTAAAAAATATGTTCTTACTGATGTTAAATAATTTTAAAAATATATGAATAGAATGTATTCTTTTATGACTCAGTTATCACCATTCATTACTTTTAAGCTTAAACACTAGTGTGCTCTCTAGAAATAGTGGTACACTTCTCCAGACTCAGCTTCTTTGGTCCTGAGACAGCATCATTTCTAAACTGAGAGTACCCTACCCTGCAATATAAGTGTGAAGCCAGACCCTAAAATTTAATGGTCCTGTCTCAACAAACAAATAGCTTATAAACTCCAAAGTTCTGAATTCAAACCCTTAAAGCTTTGATTGCAACCACACACACACACACACACACACACACACACACACACACACACACTCTACATGCATACACAAATATTTCTACCTTTCAGTTTGCAAGTTGACTCTGTGTCTCAAAACTATTTTAATTGGCAAGAATTCAGCTTTTCTTTGAGCAAGTTCATATTCCCTAAAATGTCATTCTTAAGTTTAAATTTTCCTCACTTTCAGAAGCACATTAACAACACATTTAAAATACTAAATATGTCAGTTAATTCATCTGCCCACCAATGAACTTTATACATTAAATTACTAAGAGTATAATCAGGAAAACTAACTTTTGTGAGTAGATTTCTTAAAATGTGTGATATTTAAAGAAAACAAACCCAAAAGAAAATGAAAACAAAATAAATGTGTGACTTAGAAAATACACTGGGTGGTGGTACACTCTTTTAACTTTAATACTACTTTAATCACAACACTCAGGGGCAGATGCAGGAATATCTCTGTGAATTTGAGGTTACCATTGTTTAAATAATGAGTTTATAGATGGCCTCCAAAGCTATGCAGAGAGATTCTATCTCAAATATCAAAACCACAACCAAAATATACTAGATAAAGATTTCTGAAAGAATAGAGGAGAAGATGCAACATTGGCATCACACTCTGGGTGCCAGTTTTCAAATATACTCCCAGTGATTCCTTTTATCTCTAGCTCTTTTGTGGAAACACATTATGAAAGGAACTCCAAAGAGGCCTCTCAGTGTAGGAACCTATGCAAAGCCATTTTTGGTAAAACAAAATAAGCCTGGTCTTTATGCAGAAAGTCCTATTACTTATAAACATTCCTAATTTCTGCTTAGAGTAACATTCCATTTATGGAAAGAGAGGTACTATTTTCTCATCATTACTTAATCTCTTTGCACAGGTAGCAACACAATGGTTTTAGAGAGCATTTACCCAAACACTGTAGCAAGATAACTGATACCAAGTATGTATTGCTACTTTTTCATTAAGTATGTCATGGCTCTGATAGGCTCAGTCAAGAATCACCTCTATTCCATGATATGCTTATTGTCTGAGAGTGATTACTACCTAGATAATATTTCTTTGAAGTAGATGAAAAAAATAAACGTGGGTAGATGATTCAGTAAGCAGTGTTATTGCTGTGAAGGCATAGAGATAAATATTTTTTTCTATTTTTTTAAATTAAAAATTATTTTCATACAATATACTGTTTTCTCTTTTCCCCTCCCAACTCCTCCCAGATTCTTCCTGCTTCCCAATTTTCTCATCCACCTAAATCCATGCCTTATCTTACTCTCTGTTTAAGAACAAACAATCCAATAGGTAAGAACAAAAACTCAAAACAAAAAATATACTCAGAAAGAATACTTAAAAACAGAAACCAAAATATACAAGCAAAAGACCAATAAAGAAAAACATGTCCCCCTCAAAAGAAGCTAATAAGAAAAAAACCCCACAAAATTACTATTCAGGTTTATTTATTTATTTATTTTGTGTATGTTTGTTTAAGTGCTGAAGTGCTCCTAGGCATGGAGAATACCTTCTCGTGTTTTTAATATATTCAGTAAGACTCCATTAGGGAAAACTAATTTGATACTGGAGTGGTATTTTTAACATTTTTAACCTCAAAGCAGAGACAGATGGAACATTGCACTTGACTTCCCTGTAAAAGAAACAAGTTTATGTTATTTAAGGACTAACATCTGAGATTTGCCTCTGATATTTAAATCTCTCTGTCTCTCTCCATCTCTCTCTTTTTCTGTGTGTGTGCATTATGAACACATATAAACATTCACTTAGGCACAACACAAACATAAACATACACACATTTATAAGCATCTATGGCAAATACGAAAGTGTGAAATTCAAAAGCTCTAAACATGTTTGATAGCTCCACATTGGCCATGTCTGCTAATATTTCACTGGGCACAATTTCTACTTAAAGAGTAGCATATATGACTGACTTGTGAGAAACAGAAGGATACTTTCAAACACGCTATGAACTCATTTGGACTAGGAAGTTTTAGAATGAGAAAGAATAAATAACAACCAGAAGATTTCTGTGGACAAAAAGATTTCATTCTGTAGATACTAATATAATTATAGTAATGATATGCATTATATTTAATTTTATTGTTATGTGAATACAACTATATTTTTTCTGTATTTTAAATGAAACACTATAATAATACTATATTAAAGGATATTTTATTCTGGTATTTCAATATTTCAACAATAATTTTCTGTTGTTCATACAGAATGAAGAGAAAAATATAATCAAATAGTGACAGATACTCTAAGACAAACATTTAAATTAAATTGATTTCCAATAGCTAAAATACACAAAGGAAAATTACCTAAAAATTAGCTCAGTCCTGTTTAGGCAGTGGTCTCACCAGTAAAAATACACATTCAAAAATACCCTTTGCACACACAGATTTATATTACTTGAAATACAAAGATAATCTGACATTGGAATGAAAAATCTGATAGAATTAAGCATAATTGGTAGGAATACATGAATCATAATGAACAGTAGGTAATAGTCTTATTTCTAAAAAATGCATGTGATATAATTTTCATGGTTGAGGTAATTAGCACTATGATATCCTGTCCTTTAGTGGTGTATCATAATTAGTTAGCTTTCCAGGGATTAAAATATGTGTTTTTGTTTCTTTCCTTTTTCCAGGTGGCAGAAGGGATGCATCCACAGACCTCTCCTACTTCAGTGCTGAAATTCTAGTGAGTGCTGATGGTCCATTAGCCATTGCCTTCTGCCCCATTTGATAAGGCGTTTACCACTTTGATGCCCTCACAGTACAAACAAGGTCTGTTAATCAAAGCTTCCCTGTTCCAGCCTGTGAGAACCCATCATCATTGCCACAGTTTCAAATTTGGTGTACAACATTACCACTTCATCTTTTCCCCTTTGATCCTATCAGCCTGACACTTTGATCCATGCATTGCACCAACTGGATTAGTCAAAGCTTTTGCACTTTTAGTTTTGATTTGAAGTGACAAAGATTTCTGTAAGATAAAAGACTGTTATTTTTTCCAGTTTGCTTTTGTTGAATTCCTATTACCAGTTATTTCTTATATAAACTTGGCTCTGTAATAAGTTTGTTAATTTTATTAGTGCTGTATTTAAAAGTATGTGTTTGAAACTAAGGCTTTCCAAAAGCAATTAAATACATCCAGAGAAGAGCTGTATATCTCATAATTGTTTAATGCACCGTGAGTGTTTAATCAAAGCTCTCAGTATGCCAGCACCTTAATGGAAACAATTACTGGTGTGTAAAGTAGCTAAAGCAACTGCACTGATATGAACTAGAAGATTCTAGAATTCCATCTTAGACGAACATTATTAAACTAAGTCCTCTTTTGGGTTTCACCATGACATTATTAGAAAGATTTTTGTGTGTGTTCTAAATATACTGACTGTTCAATAAAAATTGAAAATATGCTTTCAATTTGAAGCCAGTTTTCACAAGATTTCTTTCCTACATTTACTTGTTTTATGAAACAAAATAGAGATAAAAGTTATACCAGAATTCAAAGACTTTAATTTTCTTAGTTCTTATTAATAAAATGCTGATAATGTTCATTTCTCTATTCTTAAGGAGGCTTTATGTACTAACTCTATGTACATGGATATACAGCAAGGTAGAATTTGATTCCTTGAATGGAAACTTCATCCAGTAGTCTATATGAGAAAGAAAAGCATTATTAGTGAATTTGCTACTTGAAAGATAAGTTGATAGTATTATTTTCCATAATGATGGAGGAAATGAACTATTAGATTGCAGTTGTTACCATTTCAGAAGTTACAACTATGAGAAGGATGTTTAGGAGAAAAGCCATTACCAAAAAATAGACATCACAGAACTCAATATTTTGAGGATTTAGATGATAATGGAAGAAGCCAGAAAGTTAATGGAAGCTTCAGGAAGTTTCTCACTCACAGAAGAGAAGGTAAAAGCAAGAAACCTCAGTTGGTAGAGAGCATACAGGATAGATATCAAGCTCTAAATTCAATCAGCAACATTGCCCAGTTCAGCCACTTTGGTGCACACCTGTAAACCTAGTACACAAGAAGTGTAAACAAGAGAATTAAAAGTTCAAATTTGGGCCAGGAAGATGGTTCAGTGGGTGAGCATACTTGGAGATAATCCTAATGACCTGCATTTAATTCCTGGACAGTACATGGTGGGGAAGATAAATGACTCCTGAACGTCGTCTTCTGACCTTCACAAGACTACTAAAGTGGAAGCATGTACACACATGTGCACCCTCACACATGCACAATTTCAATGAGTGCACTTAAACAATAATCATAAATAAAATAAATTTGTGATATTGTTTTCATGTTTTTAATTGGAATAGAATTATATCAGTTTACCCACTATTTTTCTTCTCTCCAGTTCCCCCAATATCCCCTCACACTCACTCAGATTCCCCAGTTTCTAAGTTGATAGCCTCTTTTTCTGTATTATTGTTACAGTATATCTATTACACACAAATAATTACAAATACTACCTGCTGAGTGTTATTATTGTTGTTTATGTGTGTATGCTTTCAGGGTTGTTCATTCTGGATTGGGCAGCTAATAAATGAGCTCAAACCTGGGAAAAATTAAATTTTCTTCCCTTTGGATTTACTAGTTGTGGGTAGTTTTTTATTTAGGAGCAAGACCCATGAAATTTTCTCTCTCCTAGGTTAAATGCCCATAATTTTATTGGATTTGTTTATCAATCTGTCTCTAGGACAACCTGTTTCACAGTAGACTTCCTGGCATTCTGGCTCTTAGAGTCTCCCAGTGCTCTTATCTGTGATGTTTCCTAAGTCATTGAAGTAGGAGCTCTTATATAGATGTATCCAATGAGGCTGGGCTCCACTGCTCCATTGATGTTTGTATTGCATTCATTGTGGCTTTGTGTTTTTGTCTCCATTTACTATAAAGAGAGGTTTTTTTTTTTTTAGATGAGTGGTGGTAGCTATACTTATCTGTGGAAATATGGATGAGTCTTAGAATGTAGCAAGAAATTATTCAGGTCCTGTAAAGTGGTGCTGTTAGCTTCTTTTCTGAGGTCCATAACATCACTAGCACCAAGACATAATTTCTTTCCTCTTGAATGAGCTTTTCAGGAAGTTAGATATCTATTGTTTGACATCTATATATGAGTATCACTTAGTGCACCTTTATACATATCTTGCCATGATGGGTATGTTTGTAGTTCGCAGATGTTTCAGCTTGGTAGGACCGTCTAAAAGCTTCCATTCTTTGACATTTTGTATAGTATTTTATGAAAGAAGCTAGACTGCAGGAAAGAAACTTTCATGTGAGATCCAGCTCTAATTGCCATAATGGTGCATGGTAGTTTCAACAACAAGGATCCATAGTAATTCCTGAGAGACAACCAAAAGCTCTATCAACACTTCACGGTGTTTTGGAATTCATTTGGACTACTGTGGTGATATGTTATATGTTTAATAAGACCAGTCTGAAATATCAGAGAAGAGATCCACCCATAGTCAATGCAGGAGGGTCAGACCTTTAATCCCAACAAAGGGATACAGAGGATCTTTTTGAGTACAAGGCTAAACAGCCCGTCAGAGATGATACACACCTTTAATCCCAGCATGGGGGAAAGACCAGAAGTGGTGACCTACTTCTTTAATCTCAGCAGATTTGAATTTGAGGTCAGTTTGGTTTACAGAGGGAGTTCCAGGCTCCCAGGCAGGCATTGGTGGTGCCTTGCCTTTAATCCCATAACTCCAAAGACAGAGATCTTTCTGTGTTTCTGTGAGTTCAAGGCTAACTACCAACTAGTAGTAGCTCATGCCTTCAATCTTAATCTGGATGTCATACAGCTGGGCTAAGAAGCTGTTTAAGGCAGGTGTAGGAAGACAGATGAGGAGCAAAGAGGAGCAAAGCTGAGGAAGCTGGAAGATAGCTGGGAGAGAATTGACTGTGGTGATTCTCTGTTTGATATTTCAGCCTTTCTCTGATATCTGGCTCTGAGTTTCTTTTAATGCAACCAGAATTTGTGCAACAAACCACTTTGACCAACAGCTGAAAAGAGAAAAGAGATTACTTTTGCCTGGTATTAAGTATTTTCTTAGTTCTTGTGAGGAGTGTTGTCAGCTACTGTGGATTAACTTTTATATGTATATATATATGCATATATATATGTATATGCAAGTTAATATATGTAGATATGATGATTGTACATGCCCATATTTGCAGTTACATAAAAGGCTGAAGCAAGGTGATTGCTTGAATACAGGAGTTTTTAACTCTAGCACACAATGAAAACCTGGTGTTTCACTAAGTTCAGTATTAATTTGGTTACCTTTAAGGACTGGCAGGAAACCAGGTTGTATTAGGAGTGAACTGGTCCAGGTCAGGTCTGCTAAGTAGGCCTTATATTCAATTAGATAGCTGTTGGTTCATCTCAAGTTATATATGCTACTTTTGCAAAACTGAAGTATCTCGCCAGCCTGGTCTTTGTGTGGTTCTTAGTCTTTACAGTGATAGAAATACAATATGTGTGGTTCTAACTAACTTCATTGGCTCTAAGCAGTGAGACAGTTCCTGATAGTCTCAAAAATAGGGTCATCTGTGCGAGTTTAACCTTAGTAAGAGTGCTCATAAGTTGTTCAAATCATACTACTATCTTTCTACCTTAAAATAATTTAAGGAAAGCAATGAGTCTCTGTCTTTAGATAAATGTTTGAGAGAGAGAGAGAGATAAGAGGGAGAAAAATCTATTCATCTAAAAAGGTGTGTGTGTGTGTGTGTGTGTGTGTGTGTGTATGTGTGTGTGTATGATCATTAAGCAAACCTAATCTATGGCCTCCTAATCAGTTGTCTTTGGGAAAAACACTAGAGCAACAGAATGACTCTTCTTGGCCACAATTACCCTAATACCCAAGCCACTCAAAGACACAACAAAGAAGGAGAATTACAGACCAATTTCCCTCATGAATATTGATGCAAAAATTCTCAACAAAATTTTGGCAAACCGTATACAGCAATGTATAAAATATATTATCCACCACGACCAAGTAGGCTTCATCCCAGAAATGCAGGGCTGGTTTAACATGCGAAAAACTGTAAACGTTATCCATCATATAAACAAACTAAAGGAACAAAACCACATGATCATATCCTTAGATGCTGAAAAAGCCTTTGACAAAATCCCACACTCCTTTATGATTAAAGCCCTGGAGAGATCAGGAATACAGGGAGAATACCTAAATATAATAAAGGTGATTCACAAGAAGCTGACAGCCAGTATCAAACTTAATGGAGAAAAGCTCAAAGCAATCCCACTAAAGTCAGGAACTAGACAAGGATGTCCTTTCTCCTTATCTATTCAATATAGTTTTCAAAGTTTTAGCTAAAGCAATAAGGGAATGAAAAGAGATTGAGGGGATACAAATTGGAAAAGAAGAAGTGAAGCTATCTCTACTTGCAGATGATATGATTGTATAAATAAGTGACCCACAAAGTTCTTCCAAGGAACTGCTACAGCTGATAAACACCTTCAGCAATGTAGCAAGATACAAGAATAACTCAAAGAAATCAGTAGCCCTTCTATACACTAAAAATAGAAGAGCTGAAAAAGAAATAAGGGAAACATTACCCTTCATAATAGCTGCAAATAGTATTAAATACCTTGAAGTAACTATAACCAAAGAAGTAACAGACCTATTTGACAAAAATTTTCAATCACTGAAGAAAGAAATTGAAGAGGATATCAGAAAATGGAAAGCTCTCCCATGTTCCTGGATTGGTAGGATCAACATAGTAAAAATGGCAATTCTACTTAAAGCATTCTACAGATTCAATGCACTGCCCATCAAAATCCCAACACAATATTTATTCGACCTTGAAAGAACAATAATCAATTTCATTTGGAACAACAGGAAAGCCAGGATTGCCAAAACAATTTTACTCAACAGCAGAACATCAGGAGGTATCACCATCCCTGACTTCAAGTTATGGCTGGGCAGAAAGAGGAAGTGGGAAGACAGGGTGGACACAGGAGCTCTTTTTGGCCTGAGTAGTTGCATAGGTAAGAGGAGACGGTGGCTGCTCCTCTACTTCTCGGATGTTTCAGCTTTTACTCCGACTTTGGGTTTCTGTTATTTAGACCAATTAGGATTTGTGTTAAACACAAGCTTTGTGACACTATTGCAGTAGCACATTTATCATGTAGGTAAACATTGTACAACAAGAAGTATATAGCTGGTTTGTGTTTACCTTTCTGCTTTGTTCATGTGCAGAATACCTTTCAGTACCCTAAAAGGTACCCTTGTAGCTTGCTTATCAAAGACTTAACAGTTATTACACAAATATAAGTGGATATATACTACATATATCCTTTGGGATCTCAGTTACCTTACTCAGTATGATGCTTTCTAGCTCCACCTATTAACCTAAAAATTAATTTTTAACATCTTAATAATATTTAATGTATAAATGTTTTATGCATTCTTAATTCAGTCATTTATTGAAGGAGACATAGTCTAGTTTCAGATTTTGGACATCATTAGTAGAGGAGCAAAAAGACTAAAGGTGAAAAAGCATCTATGTAGTGGGTTGAATCACTGTTTGGTATAATGTCAGAGTAGTATATCTAGATCTTGAGGTATATTAATTCCCAGCTATCTGAGAAACCTCTACAATGATTTTCATAGTGGTTGTGCAAATTTGCCCTTTTATCAGCAATAGATGTGCAATCTGCTTACTCCACATCCTTTCCAGCATGCATACCATTTGTTGTACTGATTTTAGCTATTCTGTCAAGTATAAGATAAAATCTCAAAGTAGTTTTGATGTGTATTTCCCTGAGGACTACTTACTTCTTTGTTACTTGTGTTTCATCTTTTGAAAATATTCCATTCAAATCTGTACCCCATTTTTATAGATGGGAGGTTTTTTTTACTTATTGATCATATTTTTAGTAATTTACATTTTAGATATTTTCCTAACACCAGTTGTATAGTTAATGAAAACCCTTTTTTATTATTTATACTGCTGCTTTATCTGAATGATAGCGTTCTTTGCCTTGTAGAAGCTTTTAAGCTTCATGAGGTCCCATTTATTAATTGTTTTTCTTACTCCCTGGATAATGGTGTTCCAGTCTTACGTTGGGGTCTTGTGGTTGAGAGATATGCAGAGTGGTAAAAATTTTGCAAAATTTGGAGCCTTCTACATGCAGCCATCCAGTCTGAAAACTATCATATGGAGGTGTTGTCTTTTTCTAGTGTGCATTTTTGGCTTCTTTATTAAAAATCAGGTGATCCTGAGTGTGTAGACTTATTTCTTAATCTTTAATTCAATTCCACTGATCAAGGTGTCTGTTTTTTTGCCAATACCATGTAGTTTTTTGTTTTGTGTTCTAACAACATCTCTGTGATAACTCCAGCAGTTCTTTTATTATTTAGAATTGTTTTTGCTATCCTATTTTATGAGTGGTTGTGTGTTTCCATACAAAGCTAAAAATACTCATTTCCATTTCTATGAATATTTTTGTTGCATCTGATGTTGAGATTGCATTGAATATGTAGATTGCTTTAGATATGATGGTCATTTTTACTATGTTAATTTTATCAATCTATGAGCAAGGGGAATCTTCCATCTTCTGATAACTTTTTCAATTTATTTCTTCAGTGATTTGAAGGTTTTATCAACAAATCTTTCACTTGCTTGCCTTGACTTAGCCCAAGGCATTTTATAAGATTTGAGGTAGTTGTGAAACATTATTTTTCGGACTTCTTCCTCAATATTTTGTCATAAGTGTATAAGAAACTACTACTATTTGTGTATTAATTTTGTGTCTTGCTGCTTTCTTTATCAGCTGTAGAAGTTTCATGGTGGAAACTTTAGGGTCACTTGTATATACTATAATGTATAAACACACACATATATAAATGTGTATGTTTACATACATGTGCAATTGTATATTATAAATATGTAACAAATTATTTTCATTAAAAAGTAAGTTTATTTTATTTTTGCAAATAAATATATTTTAACTTCTTCTATTACTATTTGTATGCCTTGAAATCTAATTGTCTTACTGCTCTGATTAAAGCTTCAAGTTCTTTATTGAGTAGATATACAAGAGTGGACAGCCTTGTCTTATTTCTGATTTTAGTGGAATTGCTTTGAGTTTCTCTCAATTTAATGTTAGTTGTTGGATTACTCTTTATTGTCTTTATTGTATTAATATAGTTCTTTTGCATTTCAAATCTCTCCAATCCTTTTTTCATGAAGGAGTGTTGGGTTTTGTTAAAGGATCTTTATGCATCTATTGAGACAATCAATTGCTTTTTGTCCTTCATTTTGTTTATCTTTATTATGTTTAATTACATAGGTTGAACTATCTATCATCTCTGGAGTGAAGTCTATGTGATCATGATGCAGCTTTAAATTTGGCTTGCAAGAATTTTATTCAGTACTTTCCATGTATGTTCATAGGAAAATCATTCTCTAATTTTTTTTCTTTGGTATGGACTTATATACAATGAATATTAGAGTAACTGTGGTCTCATAAAAATAATTGGGCAAAGTTTTTTCTGTTCCTAATTTTCTAACTAATTTGGGGAGTACTGGTGTTAATTTTTTTTTGACAATCAGGAAAAATTCTGCACTGATATATTTTTATTGAGGATACATTTAATTTATGTCTTTATGTTACTATGGGCTATAGATCAATTTAAATTTTATTTACCTGATCTTTATTTTAATTTGTTAGGTGGTATATATCAAGACAATTACTCATTTTGTTTCCAATTTGCTGGAGAATATATTTTTGTTTTGTTATTTTTAAGGCATAGTTTCTCTGTGTAGCTTTGGAGACTGTTCTAGAATTTGCTTTATTGATCAGGCTGGTTTTGAACTCATTGAGATCTCCCTCCCTCTGCTTCCTGAGCACTGCAATTAAAGGCATACAACACCACTGCCCAGCTGAATATAGGCTTTTAAACTATTGCTTTAGGATTTTCTGGATTATCTGCATTTGGGTTAAATTACCTAATTTTTAGTTGCCAATCATTGATTTCTCAAAGAATCAATACTTTATTTTATTGTTTTTGTATTGGCTTTTGTTTGTTGGCTTGTTTGTTTTTAATTAGTTGAAATCCATTCTAAGTTTATTGATTGCTATCTACTCCTTTTGGGTATGATTTCTTCTATTTGTTCTAAAAATTCCAGGTGTACACCTAAATTACTAATATGTCAACTTTTCAATTTGTCTTTTTTAATGTAGCACTTAATGCTATGGGTCTTTATTTTAGAAAAGTTTTCATTGTATCCTATAAATTTGAAAATATGCATTAATTTTCATTCAATTTTTGAAAAAAATCTTTAATTTCTTTTAAAATCCCTATCTTGACCTGTTTTTTACTTAGTCTGAATTGTTTAGTTTCTATGAGCTTATAAGCTCTCTATTGTTTCTGTTATTGTTCATATCCAGCTTTAATCCATGGAGGTCAGATAGAATGAACAGTGTTACTTCAAATTTCTTTTATCTGTTCAGACTTGCTTTGTGTCCAAAAATGTGTTAAATTCTGCGGAATGTTTCATGTGATATTGGAAAAGAGGTATAGTCTTTTGTGTTTTAGTAAAATGTTCTAAAGATATCTTTTTATGCCATTTTGTTTATAATTATCTCCTGTGTATATCTGAGATTTTGTCTGATGTCCTGTAGTTTGGGAAGAGTTTGGTATTGAAGTTGCTCACAATCATTATGTGAGGATGAAAATGTGATTTAGCTGCAGTAGTGCTTATTTAATGAACTTGGATGCCCTGTGTTTGTTGAATAGATAATATGAATTTTAATATCTTCTTGAATTTTTTCCTTTAATGAGTATATAGCTTTTTCTTTTTTTTCTCCAGCTATAAACTGTTGTAATAAGTTTCTGGCCAGGACTTTCAGGTCTAGCCCTAAGATTGGGATTCAGATTCAGCCCCACTGATGCTTAGCATGAAATAATCACAAAAAGGCCTAAATTAATTTTACATTGATTAGCCTAGGGCCCAGACATATAACTTGCTAACTCTTTAGTCTTAAACTAGCCAATCTTTCTTATCTTGTTCAGCCATGTGGCTCAGTACCTTTTCTCAGAGCAGTATAGGTGTTTCTTAGAGCTGGCTTCTCCTGGTGTCTCCATGGCATCTCTTTGACATCTCTGCTCTGTTTTTTCTGTTCCCAAAGTTTTCTTAGCCTGGTAGTCCTGTCTACACTTCCTGTCTGCCTTCAGCCAATCACATTTTTATTAAACCAGTAGGCAGAACAATTATTTACAATGCAACAACCTAATTGCACTACAATAAACATTGCTACATTTACTTGTTTCTTGTGTCTATTTGCTGGAAATATCTTTCTTTCCTAACTTTACTCTGAGGTGTTATATTAATGTAAGGTGTGTTTCTTGGAAGTAGTATAAGGTTGTACCCTTTTTTTGCAACCATTATGTTGACCTGTATCTTTCTATTGAGAACTTGAGACCATAAGTATTGAGAAATATTAGTTACTAATGACTTGATTCTTGTTAGTGTCTCTTTCTGTGTGTGCGTGTGCGTGTGCGTGCGTGTGTGTGTGTGTGTGTGTGTGTATGTATGTTTTACCTACTCTGAATTGTTGGTTTAGGATTCATTATATTTTTTTGGGTGTGATTAACATGTTTAGGTTGTTTTTCTTCTAGCACTTTCTATAGGGTAAATTCATAGATAGAGATTCTTCATTTGGTTTCATCATTTAATGTCTTATTTTCTCCATCTATAATGATTGAAAGGTTTGTTAAATATAATTGTCTGGATAGGCACCTATGGTATTTTAGAATCTGTAAAATAGAACATATATCAATATCTTTTGGTTATTAGAGTCTTCATTGAAAAGTCATTTGTCATACCAGAAAGTCTGCCTTTACATGCTAGTCAGTCTTTTTTTTCTTTCAGCTTTTATTATTCTTTGTTTTGTGTGTTTAACATTTTAATTATTACATGCTGAGTGAACATACTTTTTTCCTATAGTCTAATTGGTATTCTGCATATTTCCTTTACCTTGGTAGGTATCTCCAACTTTAGCTCACAGATTCTTTTTCTTCTTTGAGTTTGTTAGAGTTACTTTCCATGCCTTTGGCCTAGGAATCTTTTTGTTTTATTATTATTATTATTATTATTATTATTATTATATTTATTTTTAGTCTTTTCATAGTGTTCCAGGTTTCCTGGATATTTTTCCCTAGTTATTTTTATACTTAACATTTTTCACTGCTTCCTAGTTGGTGATGGCTCATGACCATCCAGAACTTCTGTTTAATTACTCTTCTATTTATGTAAAGAAACACTGTGACCAAGACAATTCATAGAATACAAAATTTAATTGGGTACTTGCTTGAAGTTTCAGAGGGTTAGTGCATGATCATGGCAGGGGGTGTGGCAGAAGGCAGACTGGCATAGTAGCTGAGAACTACATCTGATCAGTAAATGGCAGCCTGAAAAAGAGCGAGACACAGAACCTTGAGACCTCAAATCCACCCTCCCAGTGACAAACTTCCTTCAAAATGGCCACATCTACCTTAACGAGGACCACAATTAATCTTTACCAAAAATTTCTATTAACTGGTATAGAGCATTCAAGTATAGGCGTCTAGGGGAATCATACCACCAAGACCCCAGTGTCAGTTCATCAGATGCCCTCTTCTAACCTCTGCATGCAGCAGACACTGCAAATTGTTCACATACATAGATGTGGTCAAAGACATTTACTCACAAAAAATGAAATAAATATATCTTTAGAAAACTTTACTTCTTATAGGAACATGTGTTTATAATAATTATAATGCGTGATATATTTTGTTTTTTGCATTTTGTTCTTTTTTTAGTGTTTGAAACTATAATTAGTTCTCCATTTTCTTCTTCCAAATCTCTCAATGCTTCTCACTTTCTTTAAAATTAATGACCTGTTATTTTTATTAATTTTGTTACATATATATAAGTATATGTAGCTATATATATTTCTAAATATATAAACATACAATGCCTAGTCTGTATAATATTATTTAGGTCTAACTTGGATGTTTTTAGAGATAATTATTTGGTATATTTTCTCCAGGTTGTCCTTTCTCCTGGTGATGACCATCTTGTTTTCAACATTCCTCATTTGCCTACATTTCTATTGCTGTGTCTTTGTTCAGCTAATGTTTAAACAGTTATGTAGATATTTTATGGCTGTAAATTCACAAATTAATGGTCAAAACAGTCTCAAATAAAAACTTGCCAATACTCTCTTTTCACATACAATATTTCAGCCTCCTCTTCCAGAATACTCCTGGGGCCTTAGGTGCTACAGTTGTGTTGTGAATGTATCCATTGTACTTGGGTTCCACATTTCTGCATCTTGACTAGTATTAGTTTTCTATAATGGTCTTCATTATTTACAAAGAGAAGTTTACTTGATGAAAAAGGAGAAATGTACTTATCTGTGTATATCGTGGCATGTGATAACTACATTCTTTATAATTGGAGGCCTTATTCTTGGAGTCTTCAGATGTGACTGCATACCCTGGGGTAGTCACATAATAGAGGGAGTAAAAAGGAACCATTTCTGGAGTTGGAGTGGGAGAGCAGTAGAGAAGAGAATAACATGGCACAAGTGATATGATTGGTGGACATAGAAACTGAAGAGCTCTAGTTAGGAAGAGGTGAGGCAGATGAATACAGAATAGAAATAATTTACCTATATATTAACTGAAATCTCTGAAATTTATTTGCTCTTCAAACTTCAGTCATGTCTGCCAAATCCATCTTACATCTCTTCATTGGGTATTTTTATAACTCATAATGTTTTGTAATTGCTATGAGCAGCACTAAAATGGTAGAAAATAATTATTTGTGTTGTTGATACAACCTTGGAATTTCATTGTTGCTATCACTAGATGTAAAATGGCCTAAAATACAATAACACATAAATTTGTTTTTTAAATCATAAGAAAGTACTCAAATCAGAACATTTACAATAAATACAAATATCTTAACATCTTTTTTGAACATGCAAAATTGCGTTAAATTTGCAAAAAGCCTGCAAGTACTAATGGGTCTAACTCTTAAGTAGATACACCTTGGAAGATTTTGTTGTTATTTATTTTATGCTTTAGAACACTTTTACCTAAACACACCTAAAAACATCTTTATCTTCAGAATGTTTAACAGCTTTCATGAGGAGTTTAGTGCAGGGACCTCTGGATCTTTTTGTTCCCACTCATGGATGATTCTAAGCACTGGTAGGGAATTAGTCCTTATCTTATGGCAAAGTGCTGCGCTACCTCTCTTTTGGAGTCCACCAGATGTTGAGCTGGAAAACTACTGGCAAGAGAGATCAGTAATATCCCCTAGCAATCAGATGGGTATTAAAACCGTCATCTAGCTTCCATCAAGCACAATGTATTCCTCAAAAGTCCCAGTGGCAAAAAGGTGTCAATGGTCTCTGCTATCACTTTCTGAAGAAGTACTTGTAAGTAACATCTTGAGACTTTAAGATTATTACCAAGTGTTTGATAGCTCCACTGGAGATTTCTCCAGAGCCCTGCTATGATCTCCCAAAAATGCCCTGTGGGATATTCAGGATTTGCTCTTTTATGGGATATTCAGATATGGTCTTCCTAATATGGTTTTTCCAGAAAGGCACCTGAGTTTGGAAGAGTGTACAGAACTACTCAGTGTTTTATTAGCCAATTAAAGCAACTATAAAACATGGGAAAAATGTTGAGAATTTAGACACTCAAGAGTGTAAAGGAAGGCTGAAACCAGGGAAAGTGCTAAGTGCTGCTGTTTGATTCCCCCATCATCTGGAATGAAGTTCTGGCAGTGATCCCAGGTGGTAAATGTATTCTTGGAGGCTCTTTTACCCTGAGAGCATTTGTTAAGTGACTAGTTTTGTTTACTCAGCCCCTTGAGGCATAAAGACAGAAACAACAGCCCTTACTCATCTGAACTGGAGAGTCTATAAGGAGAATCTTTCCTTAGAATGTTGGTACATAAAGTTTTATTTGTCACTTTAACAGTGAGCCAGAAATAAACCCATGAGCACCATTTCACACCAGGAAAGTGATCCATAAACTCACCTGTTAGCTAAGCAAATTTAAAGTCATATAACATCAAGTAGAGTTGTACATATTACAACCTGGGCTTTCATGTTCTTACTGATCAGAAAAATACTTACATGCAAGTAATTGAAAGTAAACTCTTATATGAGATACAGAATAAAACAGAAATTAAACGAAGGCCTCCAAGGTTAGAAAGTAAAAGAATCAGAAATATGTTAAAGAACAAAAAACCAAAACAAGCGAGTAAGCTGATTCAATGTTTTAATTATTGGTACATCATACCAATACTTTTTTTTCTTTTTCTAAAAGATTAATAGCAGGGTTGGAAGATCTTAAAAGGGAGAACAAAAAATCTTTTAGGTTTGAAACAACAAAAGACAATGAAACTATTTTAAATACAGATATCAAATAATGAAAATACACAAAAATTGTTAGTTTTGAACCCTGTGAGGTTTTAAATTTTTCTATGCATCAAGACATGAATATCTAGGGTGATAGTGAGCATGTAACTAATTTTGGAATTTGAACTGCTAATTATATATTGCAAAATGCCCATACTATTTATTAAAAATGACAAAAGAACAATCTCTCTGTTTTTTTCTCTTTCTTTCTCTCTGTGTCTCTGTCTTCTAAACTATTAAGTTGAAGTACAATGCAAAAGAAAGTTAATGCAAACAGAAGACAGATATTATATTAAAACTTCAAAAGTATTGAAGATAAAAAGCAAGAATGATAGAAATGTAGACATAAGCAAATAAGAAAAAGATACAACAGGCAATTCTGTCAATTCAATTTTGAACCATATTAACTAGAAAATATCTTTAAATATAAAAATTTAACTGAATAATAGGTCACGAGACTTAAAACATTATAACAGCAAAAAAACCCAATATTTTAAAATAATTCCACAAGACAGAATGTCATAACCAGATAACTTCATAAGTTATTGATGAATTTTACCAAATACTAGAGATACTAGCAATTCTAAGTAATTGAAATGTTATATAGCCCCAAATGGTTCAAACAATTCCTGCCAGAAGACCAAATAGGCTGGCTGCTCAGGGACTTTTCTAATTCTGTTATCCCATACATAATTATCTGTGTTGCACCTACTGCTATCATTAAACGCTATGGCAGCTTCCCTAGTTCATGCTTACCATGGATTTCTCAGACTATCTTCCCCTGACTTCCCTTCTCTGCCACCAGTAAGCATTCCCTATAAAATACCAGCAAAGCAGGCCAGCAAAACAGGTAACACTCAGACAATACACTCTCTGAAAATCCAAATAGGAAACAGAAACCTAGTAACAACAAAATTCCCACTTGACCAAGACAAAACCAGAATCATCACCTAGACTCATAATCACCCCCAAATCCGGTGAATAAATACCAGTATAAGAACACAATCAACAAATGTCAAATCAAAATGTCACCACTAAAGCCAGGCTATCATACCACAGCAGATTCTGTATATTCAACGTAACTGAAGCACAAGAAAAAGACCTTAAAACCAACTATATAATGATGATAGAGACTCTTTAGAAAGAAAGAAAGAAATTTATTAAGAAATTAAAGTTAGCACAAATAAACAATTGGAGAAAAATAAAGAAATCACTTATAAAAAGATTTAAAAACCCAAACAATTAAAACAAAACTCTTCAATATCTGAAAATGAACACAGAAGCAATAAAGAAAACACAAACTGAGAAAATTATGGAGATTAAAAGATTAAGAATGCAAACTGGATCTACAGAAGCAAACATCATCAACAAAATGCAGAAGGTGTAAGAAAGAATACCAGACATTAAAACTAAGATAGAAAAAAATGTATATATGGGTCAAAGAAAATGTTAAACCACAAAATTTCCTGACATGAAACTTTTAGAAAATATGGGACACCATGGAAAGACCAAACCTAAGAATAATAAGAAAGAGAGGATTTTCTTTCTTAGCAGCAACCTGCCTCTGCCACTGAAGCAGTTACATCATCACCTTTTGACAGGAGATTGTCCACCATCAGCTATGCAACATTTGCACCCTTTAGAAATGCCCTCCAGGCACAGCTAGCTCTTCACTTAGTGCATCAAGTCTTTTAGATAGATTCTGAGTTTGGATCCCAGCTCCTCTTCTGCCTTGTAACAAAGGCTCCTTTGTTGTGACTATGATCAGGTTTTCCAGGAGGGAAGTAACACCTTTAATTGGATCTTGGCTTACAAGAGTCAAAAGAGATGGAGATGGACACTACGTATTAATCAAAGGAAAATTTCACCAAAATGATATTTCAGTTCTAGACATCTATGCTTCCCCCACCAAAAGGGTACCTATCATTGTAAAAGAAATGTTACTACATCTTAAAACACACATTGACCCTCACACATCAGAACTGGGAGACATAAATATCCTACTATCACCAATGGACAAGTCTTCCAGATAAAATTTAACAGAGAAATAGTGGAGCTAGCTGAAGTCATTAACTAAATGGACCCAACAGATATTCATGGAACGTTTCACTCAAACACAAATGAATGTATCTTCTCCTCAGAACCTCACACAACTTTCTCCAAAATAGAACACATACTCAGACACAAAGCACATCTAAACAGATATAAGACAATGGAAATAATCCCCTTCATCCTATTATGACACCATGAATTAAAATTTGATTTTAAAAACAATAGCAATAACTAAAAGCTTAGAAACTCATGGAAACTAAACAACTCTCTGCTCATTGAAAAATTTAAGACAGAAATGAAAAAAATAAAAACTTCCCAGAATGAATATACCACATGCTCAAACTTATGGGGCACACTGAAAGTGGTCCTGAAAAGAAAGGTCATAACACAAAGTACATAAATTAAAAAATAAATTAGAGAGGGCTCATGATAGCAAACAGAAGTGAGTACAACAAAGAGGAGCAAGAAATTAACAAATGAAGGGCCAGAATCAATTTACTTAACAGATAAAAATTACCAATGCTAAATCAAAATCAGTTAAACAATTTAAACAGACCAATAACGTTTGTGAAATAAAAGCAAAGTCATCCAACCAAATTAAGTAGATAAGTAAATAAGTAAATAAATAAATTCTCAGGGTCAGATGTAGTGTCAAATTCTACCAGAGTTCAAATTAAGAGTTAGCACTAATACTACTCTAATTATAATTCCACACATTAAGACAGAATAAAAAACATTGCCAAGTTCATTTTCTGAGGCCATGATTATCTTGATACTCTAACCTCATAAAGATTCTACTAAGAAATAGACATAGATTTCTACGAGCATAAATAAAATATAATCAATAAAGCACTTCCAAACCATATTTAAGAAGACATCAAAATAATCTTCAACTATGATGAAATAAGCTGTATCCATAGATTCAGTGATGTTTCAACATATAATAATCAGTAAATGTAATCCACCATATAAATAAACAGAAAGAAAAAAAAATGATCATCTCATTAGATGCCTAGAAAACTTTGATAAAATTCAATACACCTTCAAAACAAAAGTACAGGATAGATAAAAAATACTATCAACAAATCTAAGCATAATAAAGGCAATTTACTACAAACTTATAACCAAAATCAAACTAAATGTGGAGAAACTCAAAGCAATTATTGAATTCAAATAAAAGCTTGGGTGTCTATTCTCCATACATATTCAATATAGCTATTGAAGTTTTAGCTAGAGCAATAAGACAACTGAAGGAGGTCAAGGGGATACACAATGAGTAGAAAGAAGTCAAAGTATAATTACATGCAGATGATATGATAGTATGCATTAGTGACACTAAAAATTCTACTAGAGATCTTTGATAGCTAACAAGCAGCTTCAGCAAAGTGGCTGGATAATAGAGTATCTAAAAAATAAAGTCAATAGGACTTTTATATATGAATGACAAACACACCAAAATCAATCTCCAAAATTGATGCAATCATCATCATAATTCTAATAAATTTTTACATAACTGAATGGAACAACTCTTAACATCATATGAACAATAGAATATAAACAATAAAACATAAACATTAACATCAATAGAACAATAAAAAGCAAGAAAGCTAAAATAAACCCAATCAATGAAAGAACTGCTGGAAGTATAATCACACGCGATTTCTCAGTGTATTACAGAGCTATAATAATAAAAACTGCATGGTATTGACACAAAAACAGATTTCTGGTGGTGGACGTTGGTGTATAAGAAGAGTTAGAACAGAGAAAAAGAAGTAGATATTATACAAATGCAGTACCTCTATGTGAAATTTTAAAAGAATTATTTTTTTAACTTTTATATATTTATGGTCTCTGGTAGAATGTCTTATGTTCCAATAGGTGGTTCCATAACCATGCACATGCATGCAGAACTAACTGAATTTAGTGAACTATTAAAAAAATGGATTTTTGGATTTTTGAATGGGGGCACCTTAAGGGAGATTTAGGAGTTGAAATGGAAAATGAGAGAGTATATATTATCTGGTTTCATTGTATATATGTATGAAATATTTAGAAGTGAAGAAGAATTTATAATAAAATATTCTGTAAGCAAAATAATCTGTGAATCCTACAGTTCTGGAAACAAGACTTAAAAATCTGCTGTTTAATATTTACTGGAACTGTAAAAAAAGTGTCATCTGTCTTGATGGATCTATATTATGAATGGAGAGAGATGGAACAACAGTCAACAAAGTAGACAGAATAGTATTTAATAAACTTTTTTTTGCAGATGTGTATTAGGATTCAATGCAGTGACTACTTGCTATAAGATAGTTTCATTAATGCATTGAGAATAGACATTAAATATTTAAGCTGACACAAGATATATACAAAAACAAGTATACTATTATATTTATGGATATATACAAAAACAAGTATACTATTATATACTTGTTTTTGTATATATCCATAAATATATGTTCCATTAATTTTGAGAAAAAAATGGATTGTGCTTGTGAGGACGGGGATCATACTCAAGATTATAGAATTAAAACAAAAGAAAACAAAACATAAAATCAGTACTTGATTTTTTACATTAAGAAATTTTATTTCCCAGAATATGAGAAGTGTCAATGTGCTTGGATGATTCAAAGGGTCAATGAAGTTGTATATGGAAGTACTTGCCTTTAAGTTCTAGGAACTCAGGTGACTCAGGCATTAGGCAGGAGAATCACTGGAATGTAACACAAGGTTTCTGGCCCCACTGGGCCAGAGATGCAGACCTGGCTGCTTTCCCCCATAAATGACTCAGACACATATTAGTTTCACTCTGTTTGGCCTATGTCTCAGGCATATTGCTAATTAGCTCTTTCATTTTAATTCAACCAATTTTTATTAATCTGTCCTACACATGGCCTGTGCCTCACCTGTATTCCTTACATGATGATTCTTTGGCAGCTGGATAGATCTCTATTGACTTCACCCTCCTATGCTCCAATTTCCCCACTAACAGTGCTCCCCATAGGCCAAAACAGTTTGTTATTTAAGGAATGATAGTCATAGCATACAGAAAGACATTCCTACGTCACTTGAATCTGAATGTTGTGGTTCAGCATGGGTAACATCCAGATCATAGACAGGAAATAGTCACATTTTTGTATGTGAAAAACTGAGTATTATACAATTAAATAATAGTCTTATTTGCCATATTTCTCAAGAAAGGTTGCTGTTTACAGATTCTGGTATATTTTTTGTTAAAAAATCACAGACAGGCAGAAGAGTAATTTTTAAAGGATTCTGCCAAAAGTATATTGAATTGTAGATGATGAATTGTTCAGAAGGTGGTTTCAGATCTTTTATGACTTGCTTTTACAAAGTATGATTTATAAGTCATTAGTGTTTATGTATGTGCTTGAGTATGAGTGTTTATGTTCTAGTATTGCTGTCCATTTGCTTTATTCACATGCTATATATCAATAATCATAATAATGTTGGGGTTTAATTTATGCTAATCCTCTAAAGGCCATAATTTAAACAAAATTTAAGATTGGGCACCTACGATTCACTAAGTATATTGAAAACAAAAAACAAATACTTTTTATTTTGTTTATTGACCTATTAATTTGTGGTGAAGCCTATAAAATTGCTGTAGTCAAAAAATAGTTAATATAAAATATCAAATGGAATTTTGAATGAGAATGTGATAGTTTGAAAAAAATTACGTCTTTCTTTTTTTTCTTTTTTTTGAGAGCTTTAAAAATAATTTTATTACAAAGTAATATCTATTGAGAATATTAATTTTTATAAACTTTTAACTTTAGAGACAATTTTCAAAAATATTTTATTTTAGTCCTTTATATAATAAATAATGCCTAATATGTTGCATGGTATTTTAGCCATTCATAAAGGGTTTTTTTTCCTTCTTTATTTTGTATTTATCAAAAAAAAAACCAGTAAAATGAATTTAAAATGAGGAAAAGTTAACAATAACTATAAAGAGGATAAGAATCATAAGCATGGCTTATCAAGGGTGGTAATGCAAATAAGATTGCTACACATATATTTACTTTGTGTTCAGCTTTCTCTCTGAATTTTTTTTCCATTCCTGTATATCCTTATTCAAGGTCCCTTCCCCCTCCCACCACATCTTGTCATTTTTCTTCCCTGCAACTCCCCATCCCCTCCCTGGGCAGGAAGCAGACAGTCCTATGGTCCCACTGAACCAATAATGCTTGGATCAGTCTCCACTCCTGGCCAAATCCAGTTTTGTCCCCCCTCCCTCAAGAGTGAGTCTGGTGTTCCTATAGTTGGAGGATACTGTGACATTGAGACAAGTAATAGCTAATGAAATTATTTACAATAAGGTATTTAACATCTTTGGACTTTTTATTTTTATTAATTTTATTATGTGTATTTTTGCCTATGCATATATATGTATTGGGGTGGATTTAATAAAAATAGTCCTCATAGGCCCCTAGGGAATAGCACTATTAGTAGGCATGGCCTTCTAGGAATATGTGTAGTCTTTTTAAAGGACTTGTGGTGGGCTTTGAGGTTTCAGATGGTCAAGCCAGGACAGTGTTTCACTCTTCTTTCCTGCTGTCTTCCGATTTGGATATATAACTCTCAGCTACCTACTGATGACCACATCTTCCTGCATTCCACCATGCTTACCATGAAAACAATAATGAACTAATCCTCTGAGTTGTAAGCCAGAACAAATTAAATATTTTTCTTTATAAGAGTTGCCTTGATCCTTGATAGTACTGTCTCTTTAGAGTAATATTAACTCTCACTAAGACAGTATATATGTGCATGGTGTGCACACAATGCTTTCAGAATCCAGAAGATGATACTGGATTCCTTGGGTATGGGATTTTTTATAGACATTTGTGATTGACCATGCCATTGCTGTGAAACAATAATAGTTCTCTTCAAGAACAATGAAACCTCTTAACCATAGATTCATTTCTCCATATCAGAATTTTAATATTTAATCATCACATGGCTATTTACTTCATTACGATTTTAAATTGGATTATTTAAAATATATATATATATACACATATATATATATATATAAAACTATCACAAAGTAAAGGCCATATATCCTTTCCAATGTGGCACCAAACTTATATTATTCATTATTTATTCATATACAAAGTCAGCATTTGTGTGAGTTTGTAAACAAGTTGAATGAATTTTATTTCAATCATTGCTTTTTATCTTCTGTTAACTTTCCCAGGGGACCCTTTAATAGTAACTGTGCATATATTTTTGCCATTGATCAAGGAACAAATCTCATTGTCCCTGAAACAACATCTGTGGAGGCAGATTTGTCTGTGCAGAGAGTTTCCAGATCTGAATTGCACTGTTCAAGCCATTGTCAGTATTTAACTAATAGCTAGTTCCATTTCTGGGACTATATTTAAGTATTCATTCTTGATTCAAGATCTCTTGTTCTAAACACAGAAGCAAATTTTTAGATGTTCTAACTAAATTTCAATTCAAATTTATAGTAACCCAATGACCTATCCTATCATAATTGGCTGCTTTATGGAAACCTGTAAAATGTAACTAACATAGTATTTTTTCCTTCTTCTTTATTTATTTTGTATTTATCAAGGAAAGCAGTAAAATGAATTTAAAGTGCTGATAAGTTAACAATAACTATAAAGAAGATAAAAAACATAAGCATGATGTATCAAGGGTGATAATGCAAATAAGATTGCTACACATATATTTACTTTGAGTTCAGCTTTCCCTCTGAATTTTTTTTTCCATCCCTGTATATCCTTATTCAAGGATCCTTTCCCCTCCCAGCACATCAGGTCATTTTTTCCTTCTCCACAACTCCCCATCCCCTCCCTGGGCAGGCAGCAGACAGTCCTATGGTCCCACTGACCCAATAACGCTTAGTTCAGTCTCAACTCCTAGCAAATCCAGTTTTGTTCCCTCACCCACAAGAGTGAGTCAGGTGTTCCTATAGTTGGTGTGGGGTCAAAAGGGTCAGTCCAGGGTGTTTCTGACCCCAAGTTGTTCAGTGGTTGTGGTTTGCAGCTTGGGCATGCTTGGCTTTTACTCTTGTTTGTTTGTTTAGAGACCACTAATGAGTGAGTACATCCTCTGCTTATCTTTCTGAGTTTGTGATACCTCGCTCAAGAAGATATTCTCCAAATCCATCCATTTGCCTGCGAATTTTAGGATATCATTTTTTCTTAGTGCTGAGTAGTATTCCATTGTGTAGATGTACCACAGTTGTTAATCCATTCTTTAGTTGAGGGACATCTAGGTTGTTTCCAGGTTCTTGCTATTACAAATAATGCTGCTATGAACATAGTTGAGCTAATACCTTTGGAGTGTGAATGTGCCTCTTTAGGGTATACACCCAGAAGTGGTATTGCTGGGTCCTTGGGGAGATTGATTCTCAATTTTCTGAGAAACCAACATATTGCATTCCAAAGTGGCAGAACAAGCTTACACTCCCACCAACAATGGAGGAGTGTTCTCCTTGCTCCGCATCCTCTTCAACATAGGCTGTCATCTGTGTCTTTTATCTTAGCTAATCTAACAGGTGTCAGGTGATATCTCAAAGTTGTTTTGATTTGCATTTCTCTGATGGCTAAAGATGATGAGCACTTTTTTTCAGGTGCCTTTCAGCCATTTATAGTTCCTCTGCTGAGAATTCCCTTTTTAGATCTGAACCCCATTTTTTGATTGGGTTATTCAAGGTTTTGGGCTCTAGATTCTTGAGCTCTTTATATATCTTAGAGATGAGTCCTCTATGACTTGTAGGGTTGGTGAAAATCTTTTCCCATTCTGTAGGCTGGCGTTTTGTCCTATTGACAGTGTCCTTGGCTTTGCAGAAGCTTCCTAGCTTCAGGAGATCCCACTTATTAATTGTTGGTCTTAGTGTCTGTGCCACTGGTGGTATATTTAGGAAGTGGTCGCCTTTGCCAATTCGTAGAAGTGTATCTCCTACTTTCTTTTCTATCAAGTTGAAAGTGGCTGAGTTCATGTTGAGGTCTTTGATCCACTTGGATTTGAGTTTTGTGCATGATGACAGGCTTGGATCTATTTGCAATTTTCTACACACTTCCATCTAGCTATGCCAACACCATTTGTTAAATATACTATCTTTTTTCCATTGAATGTTTTGGTCCTCTTTGTCAAAGATCAGGTGTTCATAGGTTTTTGGGTTAATGTCTGGATTCTCAGTTCTATTCCATTGGTCCACAAGTCTGTTTTTATGCCAGTACCAGGCTGTTTTTATTACTGTAGCTCTATAGTATAACTTGAAGTCAGGGATGGTGATACCTCCTGAGGTTCTTTTGTTGAGCAAAATTGTTTTGGCAATCCTGGCTTTCCTATTATTCCAAATGAAATTGAGTATTGTTCTTTCAAGGTCCAAAAAATATTGTGTTGGGATTTTGATGGGCAGTGCATTGAATCTGTAGATTGCCTTTGGTAGAATTGCCATTTTTACTATGTTGATCCTACCAATCCAGAAACATGGAAGAGCTTTCCATTTTCTGATATCCTCTTCAATTTCTTTCTTCAGTGATTTAAAATTTTTGTCAAATAGATCCGTTACTTCTTTGGTTATAGTTACTCCAAGGTATTTACTACTATTTGCAGCTATTATGTAGGGCAATGTTTCCCTTATTTCTTTTTCAGCTCTTCTATCTCTAGTGTATAGAAGGACTACTGATTTCTTTGAGTTAATCTTGTATCCTGCTACATTGCTGAAGGTGTTTATCAGCTGTAGCAGTTCCTTGGAAGAATTTTGTGGGTCACTTATTTATGCAATGATATCATCTGCAAATAGAGATAGCTTCACTTCTTCTTTTCCAATTTGTATCCCCTCAATCTCTTTTTGTTCCCTTATTGCTTTAGCTAAAACTTCAAGAACTATATTGAATAGATAAGGGGAGAGAGGACATCCTTGTCTAATTCCTGATTTTAGTGAGATTGCTTTGAGTTTTTCTCCATTAAGTTTGATACTGGCTACTGGCTTCTTGTAAATCGCCTTTATTATATTTAGGGAGTGGATACTGAACTAAACCACCTTGGGACCTTTGGACCTTGGGACTTCCTGCCCTTACTGTGAAGGAGATAAAGAGATGGGGAGAAGAGAGAGTGATTGGGAGGGACAAGATGGGGAAGGAAGTTTCAAATAGGAGATACAGGGATAAAAAATGAGACTTTATTAATAATAAAAAATAGAAAAAAAACACAGAATTAGTGAACATGGTACTGGAGCAGTGCTTAAACATTAAGAGGGAGTTCCACTCTCCCAGTGCCCTGAATGCAGTTCTCAGCACCCATGTCAAGTTGCTTATACCTGCCTGGTAACTAGCTTCAGGGAATGTGATACTCTGTTTTGGCTTCCATCCATACCTGAACTCATGTGCTTATACACCCACATAAACACACATAATTAAAACCCAATCTTCAATAATAATAAATACATGAATTAATACTAGAATAAAATAAGATACTAATAGCTATTACAGAAGAAGTACTAAAGATATTAGTTTATTAGCATGTCAGCTAATTGTATCTGTGACACACTAACTTTTCCATCATGTTGTATAATGTCTAGAGTGATGACAAACAGACAGTAACTATGACTAGGAAATAAAGGATAGTTTAAATTTATGTAGGAAAGTCTAATGGGTTCTCTGAATAATCATCCTATTAAATTTAACAGTCAATTAGAATAAAGTAATTTACTTTAATGGGCAATACTTTTTGGATTCATCTGACTTATCTGTTCACTCCAAGACAAAATTTCAAATTCTTACTTTTTTCCCACAAAATAAGATATATCCATAAATTTTTCAAAGAGTTCTTATTTGCCTTGTTCATAAGTGAGCAATTTGGAAGTTAAATGGGAAAGTGAAGTTCAATGCTCAGTTCTGGCGTTTTCTACACTTAGGAATACCAGTATTGGTCTGCTCTGAATGACGACATAATACAAACTGGGTGCCTTGCACAACAGAGGTTAGTTTTCCAACAGTTTTCGAGGCTGAAACCTGAGATCAGAGCATGAGGCAATTTGGCTCTTCTGAGAAGTCTCTTCTTCAAATACATATGGCTACCTCTCCCTGTGTTCTCTCATGCTCTAGTCTGAATTTCTGCCATATGCTTTTCTGCATTGTTTTCCCTTATGAAGACCAAATCAAAAGAGTCAACCCCATAATCTAAAAGGTCTTATCATCAGAGTAACACTGTGGAAACTTGGGCTCTATTTCAACATGTACATTTGATGGGGGTCATAATTCAGATATAACATTATCCTAAATATATACATTTTAAATTCAGGTAAAATGTATAAAAAACTTTCTGTCCCTTACAATCCTTCCTCCTCTCTTGCAGTAATCCCTTAGCCTTAGGTACAGAAGTCACATGTAGATGCATTAGTTGTGATGAGGCTCCAGCACTCTGTATTTTAATAGGTTGTGGTTTTCTGTAATGGTCTTTGTCAGTTGCAAAGAGAAATTTCCTTGATGCGGGACAGGTCTAAACTCATCTCTGAATATAAAGACAAATATTTAGAAAGAAGTTTGTGATTATGCTCTTTTAACAAAGTAGCAATTCTAGATTATCCTCAAAGCTCATGAATTCAGCAAACCTGGATCTTTTAACAAAGTAGCAAGTCTAGGTTCTCCTCAAAACTCATGAATTCAGCAAACCTAGAATGTAAGCATTATTGGGTCAGTGAGACCATAAGACTGTCTGCTCCCTGCCCAGGGAGGGGATGAGGAGTTGTGGAAAAGAAAAAATGACCTGATGTGGCAGGAGGGGGAAGGGACCTTGAATAAGTATATACAGGGATGAAAGAAAAAAATCAGAGGTAAAGCAATCTTATAATAATTATATCAATAAGATGTGTAGCAATCTTATTTGCATTATCACCCTTGATAAGTCATGCTTATGATTTTTACCTTCTTCATAGTTATTGTTAATTTATCAGCATTTTAAATTCATTTTACTGTTTTTCTTGATAAATACAAAATAAATAAAGAAGAAGAAGAAGAAGAAGAAGAAGAAGAAGAAGAAGAAGAAGAAGAAAAAGAATGTTTCTAGATTACAAGTATCAGGCATGGTTTCTTCTTGTTGAGCAGGTTTTAAGTCTAATTCAGAAAGTCTGTGGGGCATGTCACAAGGTATGTATGCCACTAGTGTATTATTAGGATTATCACATCATACTGTTCATTTCTGTGGTCTATTAGGGTCATAGCTTTGTAAGACTAATGTTAGCTTCCCTCCTATAGCATCTTGGATGATGCCTTCAGATATCATGGAAGGAGAAATTGTTTTCTGGAGGAGAAATTCAGGCCATCCCTTAGACATGCACATACAAGTAATATTCAAACTTACCAAATTGAACTTATTTTATGTAGCAAGAAATATATATGTTTTCACATATTCCTATATATTTATGTAATTAGAAATATATATCTGTGTATGCATATTATGATATATTTGACCTCCCTTTCCCCCCATTCTTCCATGTTTCTCTTTATATCACATATATTATGCTATTTCACTCTGAAGCCACATTGCATATAAAAATAACTATTTTTCTTGGTTCTTTAGTTACTCTGTTTTATAGTAACATCTAAAGATTTGGAAAAAGAATCTCAGACTAGAAGTAACACATGACATTTGTCTTTCAGGGGAAGAGAAAAGTGCTGTAATTCTATTTGAATAAAATTTTATTACAAAATACATAAATACACATATGCAACACATACATACATGAAAGAAAAGCTCTCAACCAGACCCTGGGTTTGTCCTCATGGGAAAAAAAAAGCGAGAGGAAGGGATTACAATTTGCAGCCTTGTACTGCTGTACATTCCTAAGTCTTGGAAGCCTGAGGAAGGACAATTATTATAAGTTCATGACTAATCTAGTCTGCAAGTACAGAGACATTGTCTCCAAAAAAGGAAAGAAAGAATGAAGAAACAATTTCTGAGACTAATAGACTCCATAAACTTCCCTTTAAAGTAAATTTTATGGGATAAATATTTTATTCTCTTTAATAAATTAAATTAATTGAGATTATAAATATAAAACTATCCTATAGGCATGGTCTCTTATATAGTTTATGCTTCCTTAATTATATTCATCATATTTATCATATCATATAGTATAATATAGTTTGTATTACTCTTTTTCTTAATTCTCTTCTTGTGTGTTTCAAATGTTCTTATTTGGCAGATATTCATTTTTACTAACACATCACACTATGTCTGCCTGGATAACCATAATTAAAGTTTTTATTATGAATAATTTCCAACAAAGGTTTCAAATGAAACCCACTAAAATCAGAATCTCTAACAGTATAAATGAAATATAGTACAAAATATATCCCATATTATATGTTTCAGAAGTATTGATCATAAAGATTTCATCATTATTGAGGGTCTATGATGTTGTTTAATAAATATATACAAATCAGTTTATACAATGTTCTGCATTGTTGTAATAGCCTTCTGACCCAGACTATTGGGCCTAGCCCAGAGGTTTGGACCCACCCTCCCTGCCCCATTGCCACTTAGCACCAAATTATCACACAAAGGCTTATATTAATTTTATGCTGATCACCCTATGGCTCTGACATATTGCTAGCTAGCTCTTGCTCTTAAATTAACCCTTGATTCTTATCTTGTTCATCCATGCGACTCAGTATCTTTTCTCAGCAGCATTTCAACTTCTTTCCTCTGTGTCTCTTGATATCTCATTGTTGTGTCTCCCTGGAATCTCTTTGGTGTCTCTGCATGTCTGCTCTGCTCTGAGATGTTCCCAGAGTTTTTTTAAAGTCTGGTAGCCCCACTCACACTTCCTGTTTGCCTCTGACCAATCAGCTTTTTATTAAACTAGTAGAAGGGACAGATATTTACAATGTACCAACATAATCCCACTACACTGCATCCTAAAAGTATCACTCATTTAATGACTACCCTCAAAACATCATCCTCTAACATTATTTCCTGCAACTATCTTTAGTATTGTTAAATGAACTAACTTTCTAAGGGTAGCTAAGCAATTGACCTCCCACTGACATACCCACAAGAAATTATATGCTCTTGATAAATTTTGTTATACCTATTAGTATTTACTATTCACATGGTTTATATAATATTGTTGACTTTATCAAATTCCCTAAGAAGTCTTTAACATTCTCAGTATTACAATTATAAATCATACAAATAGAATGCATAAGGATACCAAGGCAAGTAGAGAGATGACTAATTTCTATAATAATTATTTTTCATGTACTAGTCATCTTGCATGATGATTACCAATGTGCAGCTTATGTACCCTAAGGTGAAGTAAGTTACCAGTATATTCTTAGATCTCTAATCTGAGAAAATGTAAAACAATTTTTGTAGGATCAGGTGGAGTCGGATTCTATAAGCTGTATTCAACAACCCTCTTATGAATAACAATATATAGAGAATATGGTTGTGGAAGCTAAGCTAAGGGCAACAAGAAGAATGTTTTATGTAAAATTCAAACAACAAAACTGTCAGAAATGATACAGTTCACATTGGTTTAGGCTTCTTAAGCCAAGTCAGAAGTCATGCAGTGGTTTATGAAGGGGATCTGGAGCTTCAAGCAGCCAGGCTCTTAGATTATGCAGAAGGAAGGGAGGATGTGGAAAACAGGATGTGACTACTCTTTGCTCTGGACTCACTTCCCAGGGGATTATGGCAACCTGGGATCCATAATGTACTTTATATGGGAAGAATAATGTCCCAATGGGGTGTCTTCAGCATCTGGAAAGAAGCTGTACTCAAAGGATGAATTCTTATTTTACGTGCTTAAAATTTCATTCTCCATTTCTCTACTCTGTATTTTTCCGAACCAGTTCTTGTTGGTGAAGTAGGGATTAAACCAAGGCACTCATGAGAAGAAAATAGAAGTCCATTATTCATATAGTCATATGCTAAGAGGATACTTCCTAACAGCATTTAGAAATATTCTTTTCAAATTGAACAATTATTAAAAATGAAAACCACACATTAGCAGAAAGTATTAGTAGAAATATATAAACTGATTCAAATTTTCAGCACAACTGATATATTTTTGTCATCAACACAAATAAAGGGGGGAGACTTTAAACCCTTTTATTAGTCAGGTGAGCCCATTCATTGATCCAAAATAGTTAACAAGTATCTATTATTGAATTTTATAATAGACTCTTCAGCTTCAAATGTAAAAAAGTAATTGATCTTTACTTGAAAGTCACAGAGAGTTTAAATACAGCAGAATCATGATTGGAAGTAAGTTCCAAAGATTATATAAAAGTCAATGAGAATGATTACATCGATGGAGCTTATTAAACTCTGTCATGTTAGGAATGAGGAATGAATGGAAATATGTGTCTGTAAAATTAAACATAGTTATAAAATTGTTCTATCTTTGAGAATGTGAATGTGTAAAAAGATATATATATATATATATATATATATACACATGGATATATATTGCAAAATATTCACATATATCCCAGTTAATTAGTCTACAAAACATCAGGTAAGAGATTTGGGGTAGGTGTGTTCTGAAGTAAGATGGCTTTTTTTTTTTTTGCTGGAAATTGCAGTTATGGGAGTAAATTATATACAGGCATATATAGGCTTGCAAATTGAGGCTCATTTAGTTCATTATTGGCTGTTATATAGGTAATATAAAAAAGTACTGCTGAACTGGAAAACAGTTCAGCTGTTAAAGTCCTTGCTTCTCTTTCAGAGGACAAGGGTGGGCATTCACTGTTCTTTAGGAGGCTCATAACCACTTGGAATTCCAGCTGCATGGCTTCAAGCACAATATTTGACCTCTAAGGGTATCTCTTCACATGCATGTGAACACACAGAAAAGGACACAAAAAATACACATTCATGAATAATAAAAATAAACCATTTTAAAATGAAATAGATGAAATAATTAATGTGCTATTTAAAGCCAGAAATGAATGAATTTCTAGAATTGTGAAAGTGTCATCTTTAAAAAAGTTGCTGTTGGGATGATTCAGTAAGGAAATGAAAAAAATCTGACTTTATGAATTAGCAGCAAAAGACAACTTTTGAAAAGATCAGTTTCAATGAAGTGGTAGCAGTTGGCTGTGACAGTTTTTCTTTACAGTCAACTTAAGAAGGCTTAGGTACTGGGGAATTTATTTATATATTTATTTGATTCAGTAAACTGTTAAATTGAATTCATATGGAAAGTCATTCTTGGGAAATGTGCCCTGATCAGACAGGCGGGGTTGTAAATTGTAACTTTTATTTTCTCATCATGAAAGCCCTTGATATAAATAAAAGCTTCATTGATCAGATATAAAATTACAACATTAAATGTCAGGTTCAGTTTTTAAAAAATGCTCTTTTTTTTTTCTGGACAGGCAGAATAGAATAAAATAAAATGGCCTTTGCTAGGCATGCAGATCTCTAGAGTAATATATTTTCCACAATATTGTCTCCCATATTTCATGATTCATATAGAACCATGAAATTATTTCTGGGTTTAAAATGTGGGGATGTCACAGAAGTGTAATGAAAAACTTAGATTTATCAGGGAAAGCATAGTATCATATTGCTGAAATAGGTTTCCTTTCAAAACTAATTGTCAATTTTCAGTCTTTCACAGAAAGAAATGAGGGTATTGATCCAGCATTCACACAGCACCAGCCTCCTTTGCATGTCCTCAGGCTTACAAATCTCAGATGAAACTCGCACTTATATACATTTCAAACAATCTTTGAGTCAACATGAAAACCACCTTAATAAATGAGGAGCACTTATTGCAGTTCCTGTTTTGAGCTGTCCCTTCCTGTGTCCCCTCTCACAGATCATATCCCCTTTCCCACAGATTCACCTGAGACACTGGATACAGATTTTCCACACAAGCACTAGTTTTATGATTCTCAAAAAAGAGCAGAGGGTTTCTTGTAAAACATAGCTCTATCTCAGTGATGATTTAATGTAAAAACTAGTAACTAAAAACATACACTTAATAGACACAATGATAAATCCCAAACAATAATTTGAATAATTCAGTCTGATATTTCATAATCAAATTGTTTGGATTAATAAATAGTTTCTATATTACAACAATTACTATGGCAAAGACAGTAGTTTTTACCTGTTAATGTATTTATAAATGTTTGAATTTATTTTTTACTACATTTATTTTGTAAATGTAATATGAACAAAAAGTAAAGTTTAAACTGGGTAAATACAAATAAAGTAAGATTTATTTAATCAACTTGCAAACTCTCTAAATGCATTACTACTTTTCAGTCACCTTATACATATATAATCCTTTAGTTACCATGGCAAATAAAATATGTATGTGTATGTATATGCTCAGTGTGCATGATGTTTTGATATATACATACAAGGATGAATAATTACCTCAAACTGGTTTATTTATGCCTTACTTCACATAGTTATGTTTTTTCTTGCTTGAGGACATTTGTAACAAATGGATTTAGGAGTTTTCTAGTATTTGACATATTTCTTTGAACCATAGTTTTAGCAATGTTCAGCAGTTCTTTCATCCTTTCCTCTTGTTTAACTGCAATCTGTTTAGGTCAGTACCTTTAAAAAAAATAACTCAGATACTTCAGCTTGTCATAAATGCAATTTAAAGCTCTGAGTCTGTCTTGAAAATTTTTTTATTTCATTAATATGTGATATCATTTAGAAATATTTGTTTGTTTCTGGCTTATAAGATAGCATCTTATCATTAATCAAATGTAACAAGTAAAAATATTACCCCATTTTTCAAGGCTGAAGAATATTTCATTGTGTCAATATGCTATGTATCCTTAATAATTAATGCAATGATGCACTCTAAATTGAGCCCAGAGATTATTATTGTAAATAAAATTATAACTAATTAGCATATTGTTTAAATGCAGACAATGTGTTTTTATACACACATATATTGACTATAATGCATCTACCTTTTCATTTTTATATAATTTCATTTAAAAATGTTTCTTGACAACCATTTGTCATTTTAATTTGATAATCATTTATTCATTGATGACTTTTAGGTCCCTCTATATTGTAGATGTTAACCTTTTATCAGATGTGTCATTTTCAAATAATTTTTGCCTTTGTACCTATTTAAACTGTTGCATTCGCTGTTTAGAAGCTTGGAGTTTGATGTAAGCACATTAAAACAGTTTTACTTTGGCTTGGTTTTGAAATTGTAGCCAAAAGAGATTTGCCAAATCCAATATCAAGAAAAATCAACTTAAATGTTTTTATTAGGGGAAAAAAACGCTATTGTTTTATGATATTCTAATTATACCATAAGTGATTCACTTTGTTTTCCTGTTGTAAATATTATTGTTTAAAGATGATAAAAATACATTCCAGAAAACATTTTAATTTTGAACCTACATTTGGTGCAGATGCAGAATAAATGATAAGTGATGATCGATTTCATCTCAGGGAACTGTCGATTATTCTTTATTATTTTTCATGGACATCTGCATTTGGATGTAAATGTAATTGGTTTTATGTTTAGTTCAGGTAAATTATTCTCCAGGATAGAGCTATTCAAAATATAAGAAAATCTATATGTTTCAAAATAATTTTTTTTTTGTTTTGTTTTGTTTTTTGGTTTTTTTTTTTTTTGTATTTCAACTTGTTTTTTTTTTTTCATTTTTTTTCTTTATTTTGTATTTATCAAATACAGAGGATAAGAATCATAAGCATGGCTTATCAAGGGTAGAAATACAAATAAGATTGCTACACATATATTTTCTTTGTGTTCAGCTTTCCCTATATATCCTTATTCAAGGTCTCTTCCCCCTCCCAACACATCTGGTCATTTTTCTTCTCTGCAA
>PVIH01001121.1:227294-260556 GCA_004025045.1 Sigmodon hispidus | reverse complement strand
TAGGAATTTGAGAGGAGCATGTCCATTTGCATGTGGGTTGTTGCCCTGAATCTCCCGCCTCTGCGAAAATAGGGTGTGGACGGGTCCTGAGGTATCTAGGGGGACGCCTCAACGATATTCTTCGGATGATGTTCCAGTTGCACAGCAGAGAATGGACCACTGCCCTACCTGTGTCTTTTATTAAAACAAAAAGGGGGAACTGTTGGGAGCTGCGTGAGTGCCGCACCTTAAAGATGGCGCTGGCTTCCGCCTTCCGCCACCCCGACGGTGAGCGCTCCTTCCGATAAACAACTCCAAATATGGTTTGTGCAGAGCTGACTCACTTGCTTCCGTATGCGTGGCCCTATGGTAGAGGCCCACGTGGCAGTAGCTGAGTGGTGAACCTGGGGTTTAAAGCTGGCTGCACGGGCTGGGAGCTGCTGCAGCAACGTTTTTCAATAAAGGACCTGGTCAATTGCCACGGAAGGATCCTGGTGCCGTGTCTTTTCCTGCTGGTCGGGGTTTGGTGTGGCGTATCTTTTACTTACCTTTATTGGTCTTTTTGCTTGCTTTCTGGGAATGTTTCCAACTTTACCTTCCAAATTTTCTGTTTTTTTCTTTATTATTATGATATTTTTAGTTTTATGATTTAAAAGTGGCATGTGACATGGCTCAGGGCATAATGGCCCACAAGCCTGACAGTCTGAGTTTGACTCCTGAGCTTTCTGGGAATTGAACAGGGAAGATAACCCACTCCTGCAAGTTTTCTTCTGACTTCACACCCTTCTATACACACAAAAATAAATGTTATAGTTTTTTTTAAAAAGTAAGGAATTAATTTTTGGAAAGCCAGAAATGCCCAGTGTCTTGCAAAGAGTGTGAATCACATAGGTGCATGCCCTTGTCAAAATGAATCTAGCTGTCACTTAAATTCTGCTGCACTGTTTAAATTAGAACAGTATTTTTATAAAGTAAAGGTCATGTATTGGAAGTTTTGGCCAAGTGGATAGGACTTTCTAACTTAGAGGTTTTTAAAAGGTTATCTGGCCCCACCTATTGTGGTAAAAACTTGCCCTGAGATATGTTTTAAATAGGGTTTATTTGGAGAAAATAGCTTATAAAATAGAGCCGGTTTTAGGAGAAGATGACAGGATGAGGTTGTAGCGCGTCAGAGCCTTTTTAAGGAAGATTTTTTATTTTTATGTTGTATGTTTGAACTCTTGGGCAGTTGGAGCGAACTGTGTATTTGGTCGGGGAACTTTTGTGAGAGAATGATGACTTTTTGTCTTGGTCTCTTTTTTTGAAGGTCTACTTTTGGAATCTTTTTTAGTTAACCACGCCCCGCTCAATCGTTTACATATATAGTTTTTGCTATTTTGAAAATGTGGCTATCTATTCTGGCATTGGAAGTGGTCTGGGTGGTAGCTGATTCTAATGAAAAGAGAAGGAAAAGAGCTGAGTGCTGTACTAGTCACAGAGATGAGAGTCCCAGGTAGAAACTATAGCTAGACAGCTGAACACTTATCAAAAATAACAGAGCTATTTATGCATTTATTCACTAATGAAGTAAACCAATGCACCTTGAATGCAATCTCATGGTCATCACCTAGATGCTTAGGAGAGGTAAATGCAAGCAAAATTTAGAACCTCTCTAATAAGCTGTTTTGAAAAAGTGATAAAATCTGTTTCAGTGGCACTCCCCTCAGTGTTAATGTTTTCTTTCTTCAGTCTATTGTATCCAGACCATAGTCTGCTGACATACAAACTGCTTGTATTATGATAATTGATATGTCTAGGAATCTTACATGTTAATGGAAGAGTCATCAAAACATATAGGATTTCTAAATTTGAAAAACTAGAACTTTAGTGGCTATGGCATTCCTCTTTTCCATTCTGATTTTGAGAAGAAGTTCTTCTAAGTCCACACAATCCAATTGAGTCATTAAATAATAGAGATTATAATTAGTAATATATAATAGAAAGCAAGGAGATAGCCACACTTCCTGGTACTAAGCCCACATTCAGACCCTGCAGTCCCAGGATGTATTACCGTGTACTTCTGTTATTATCAAGAAGACAATAGCTAGTGGTCAGTCTCAATGCCTAGAACACAAAGTCCAGCTAGTATCTCAGACTCAATCATCCACCACATTCACACCTAGTCAGGAGGAGAACTGGCTTGGGGAACTATGGTAGTTTCCCTAGGTTTGTTTTATCTGCTGATTTAAAAAAAGTTCTCGGTGCCATTTTTACCCTAGGAAGTACTTCAGCACAGTTCTGGTATGACAAAGCACTAAATGTTAGGGATATTCCAGGGGAGAAAAGGGCCTGACTGAGGAAACCCAGAAAAAGAATTAAAGGGGGAGAGGCGCCTGTAGATCTCTGGGTACCTAGATCTACGGGTACTGCGTGTAGGAAGACAATGATGTTCCCTTGAGAAAATAAAACACACTGTAAGGAGCATGGCAGACTGAGGGTAAACAGTCCTTGTCAGGAGTGATAAGCATAGAGCTAGTGAGGAAAAAGAAGACATGAGAGTGTGAAGTGTGGTAAGCATGGAGGACAGAAAAGGACAAGTCACAAGAGTGTCAAATGTGATAAACAGTGAATGACATAGTTAGGCTTAGAGTGCATAGAGTGATAATGAAAGAAACCTGCATAGAAAGGAAGCCTCCACCACCCTGATCAGAACTCATCAGACCCCCCCCCCCAACTGGTGGTACATGCTGCGACTCTCCTTCACCAGAGACCTGAGATCCTGCACTCACTGCGGATAAAGCTGATCCAGGAAGCTGAGCCCAGATTCAAGAGGAACAGACATCCTGAGCCCAAACCTACATGTGGAAAAGATACTCTTGTCTCCATGAGGAGAACGGGAGAAGCTCCATACCCTTACACTAACCTTAATTGTGCGAATAAATGAGTGTTGTACTGAAAGACCCTCAGAGACCCCGGCCCAGAAAACTGACAGCAGACCACAGGATGCAAATGCAAGAGGTTTAATATTCTCACAGGTGCCTGCGGGCGATCAGCAGCTTCGGCTAACTGAGTGTGCTGGGCTCAAAAGCTGTCTCCTTTTATAGGGAAAGGGGGTTTCATCCAGCTTAGGCATCTTATTGGTTACTTTAAACCGTGCACAAAGTTCAGCTAAGGGGCAAGGTTGTAAGTCTTATACAAAGTTCAGCTAAGGGGCAAGGTTGTAAGGTTCTGATGGAGTCCTAGAAAAGCCGCAAACATCTGGTGTGGATTAAGATTAAGCACTCCCAGCACTTCCTCCTCTTGTAGCCTTCCTTATCTTTTTCCAGATGGCCTCCAACTGGCAGTTCCTAGATTTATTAGTGACTTGCCCTCAGGTTGACTCTTGCTGGAAAATTTACACTGGTTAGGTTGTTTAGGGTCGGGGTCTTTCAGTACCAAGCTTGACTTGAGAGTGATCATTCCTCTCCCATAGCTGGGGGGTGTGCTCGTGACACACACAGTCTCATCTTTGGGAAAGCCAAGGAGGTTCTCAGCACAGTGTCCCTTTATATATGACCAGGCATGATGTGAGATGTCTTTCTGTACACTGTGAATATGCTTTATTACCATTTGTTAATAAAGAGCTGTTTTGGCCTATGGAAAGGCAGCTTAGTGGCAGATGGGAAATCCAAGCAGAAATAAAGATGGAGAAGGGTGGAGTCAAGGAGATGCTGCAGGCTGCTGCCCAGAAGGCAAGATGTAATGGGACACAGGTAAAGCCATGGAGCCACGTGGCAAGATATAGATTAATAAAAATGAGTTAAGTTGTAAGAACTAGTTGGTAATGAGCCTGAGCCATAGGCCAAACAGTTTTTAATTAATTAATTATTTGGGACTAAATGGCTGCAGGACCAGCCAGGTGGGACAGAGAAACTTCTCACTACACAGTTACAGTCTTTGGTTCAACTACCTTCTTAAGTAAGTGTGATGAAGTGGCTCATACCTTAATTTTAGCACTGGAGAGGCAGAGACATGGGAATCACAACACTAAGGCTAGCCTGGTTATGGATAATGAATGGTAAACCAACTAGAAAGTAGTTCTAAACCTGTGGGTACCCCTCCCCATCCAAGGGCTCTTTCCCTGGGGTTGCCTATCAGATATCCTACAGATCAGATATTTACATCACAATTCATAACAGTAGCAAATTACAGTTATGAAGTAGGAATTAAAATAATCTTATGGTTGGGGGGGTCACCGCAAGATAAGGAATTATATTAAAGAGCTGCAGCATTAGGCCGTTTGAGAACCACCGAAGAAGGGCTCTGTTATATGGACATGTCTCCAAAGAGAGGAAAAGAGACAGGGTAGGGGAAGGGAAGGAGGGAGGGAGGGAGGGAGGGAGGAGGGAGGAGGGAGGGAGGGAGGGAGGAGGAAAACATTGAGAGCTCACTCACAGTCATCTTGACTTTGCCTGTCATGAAGCTATGCTCCATAACGGCAAAAGAGAGGGGGAAACCCATTTAGAGCAGACTTCTCACAGAAGTAAGAGACACGCTGACTCAAGGAAGTGTTTTGCTGATGTCTCAAAGGCCTTTCCTTGGAAATGATTTTTAAGAAACGTCAGCGCTGAAATTCCTCACGGGCAGGTATCATACCAGTAAGGCAGAGTCTGAAATTCCTACTAGCAAGGGTTCTTTCTCACTGGAGACCACACTCCAGAGTACCGTAACTTTGGGTACCAGCAGCAGTGAAATGCTCTGGGTAGGAAGGAAACTAATGAGTTAGGTCAATTATTTGAATAGTTTGTTAAATAACAAGCCAGAGGAAATTGTGGGGTGGGTCAGGAAAAAGGTTAACTGAAATGACCTTCAAAGTAGATGTAAACAACCCGATCCGGAGCGAGTGTGTTTGTGTGTGTGTGGGGGGGGACTGGGCTGCAAAGAGCTGACACCACTGATGAACGTGAGAAAATTTAAAGACCCAAGAAAACCTCTACTTTGGAAAACGTTGGGTGATCTGTGAGCTTTAAATCTGGCAAGGAATGTTGGTTCCAGAGACATTGGAGACAGCTGTCTGGAGCTGGCTGACCCTGAAACCTGCTTATACAAGGAAAACACATTAACATTAGCCCAGCACTGCAAGGGGCTTTAGTATGGTGAATAGGCCAGTGAATACTCCATTGTCTTCACCTGACCAAAGGGTTTACGCTTCAATTTTAAAGAGTGTTTGCTTTAGTTGAGGCTCCCCCCCCCCACCCGCTTGTTTATGAAAACCTGTAGTTCACTGGCCTGGAATTCGATATGCAGATCAGGGTGGCCCTGAACTTGGGTTGATTCTCCTGGCTCTGCCTTCTGAACACTGGGGATACACACGTGACTCTCCAGGCTTGGCGCTTGGGCTGGCTTTTTGGAACCCATTACCTAGGGAAGGACACTTTGTACAGTCTTGATGCAGGGTGGATGGGCTTGGACCTGCATGAGCTGAATGTACCAGGCTTTGCTGACTCCCCGTGGGAAGCCTTACTTTTGTGGAGGGTATGGAGGGGTTGTGGGGTCAAAAGGCTTGGGGGGGGGGAAGCAGGAGGAGGGATGAGAGAGAGAATCTGTGGTTGGTATGTAAAATGAATTTTAAAAAAAATCTTAAAAACAAACAAACCCAAGACTGGAACAGCTGGTCTGTAGATGGATGTTCTGCTCATGGTACACAGCACACTGATGTTTCAGGATTATTCTCACTCCATTGCTATCACAGAATACCACAGAGAGGGTGGCTTTGCAGCACAGAAGAGTGGATCAGGGTTTGGGAGGCTGGGAGATGGGAGAACATGACACCCACATCTGGTGAGGATGAGCCGGCAGAGGGGAAGCTGAGTACACTCAACACAAGACCTAGGGCCAAGCTCACTGTAATGGTTAGAAACTCACTTCCCATCTCTTCAGATGGTGCCAAGGGCAATCAGATCTCACCATGAGTTCTAAGGGGACATTCATGTCCCAGCAAGCACTAGTTCTCCAAGATTGTGCAGTGTTTTTCCTGTTGAGCCATCTCATCTGGCCGTGGCTGTGAACTTTTTACCAGCCAGGTGGTTTTGTTCATAAATGTCTCTTTTCATGATAGGTTAGAAGCCCCTGGAAGGCAAGTTTCTGTCTACCCCCATGCTATTTTATTCTCTCTTCTATCTGTGGACATCAACTACAGATATTTCTGAACAGAGCTTTAGCACTGCTGGACTTAAAGGTATTGTATTTGTTTTTGTTTGTTTGTTTTTATGTGAATTGGTGCCTGCATGTATAACTGTGTAAGGGTGTCAGATCTTGGAATTACAGACAGTTGTTAGCTGCCATGTGGATGCCGGGATTCAAACTCAGGTCCTCCGGAAGAACAGTCAGTGCTCTTAACCGCTGAGCCATCTCTCCAGCTCTGGTATTGTATTTGTTAGGCCCGTGTGTAAGAATTTCTACCAGGGAGGCTGGACACGTTGTTAGGAGTGGGGATTTTATTGCTACCTACAGGGAATGAGAACCTGGGTCTATCACCTAGCTCTGCACAGCACAAGGGAGTAAGAGAGTGTTGCCCCAACGGGCGGGGGTTTTTAAAAGAAAACCCTATATAATCAAGATGCGACACACCTTGATGTTCCAGGATTGGGCAAAGGGGTAAGGTGCAGCAGCCATTGGAGTTTTCTGGGGCAAATCTAATCTTTGAATCCATTGGCTGCCGTGGAAGTTCACTCATAATCCTGGGCCCTGCCCCAAAGTGAATCCAGATCCTTACAGTATTAATATCAGAAATCGCTGAAAGGCAGCTAGGCCCAAATAGCAAAAACAAGCTGCTCCTGAAATTATGACTTAGACATTGTCCTAGCTACACTACAACTCTTGAACTATTTAAAAGGGATTGTAAGGAAAATGCACATGCAACCCGATCCTCCCATGAGCATGCCAAGATACAGATAAGAAGATTTATTCTTACCACAGATACTGACCACGGCTAATAGATACTAAGATCTGGAAGAGACTGCCTTGGGAACTCATGTTTTTGGAAAGCACTCTGTTAATATCACGGTCTCTGGAACATCAAGGAAATAAATGTACTTTAAAAGCAGACTGAGAATAAGTACAACCATTTCCTGTTCTTACTATTTGAATAATTTTCAGCTTGGAAAATAGACTCAAAGGGATGCCAACAGGGAAATCCATGCCATGTTCTAAAATGACAAAAGTCAGATTAGGTGCAAATGAGAATTAATTGAATGTCTTCCAAGATCTCTAGTAAAGATCCCAGAGGAAGTCAGGGCCCCTGGAAGCCCTCAAACCATTCTATCAGGTCAACAAAAGTGGGTAGAATTAAGTAGTGCTAAACAGAGCTCACTTTATAGAAGTGATTTCAGATCATGTTTGATCTCTCTGATACCCGGCAAATGTGCCTGTGTGGCTAGTCCATTACAATGATTTCATTACAACCCCGGCCTTTTTTCTCCCTCGGTAGCTAGAGTGATTGATTGCTTAAGCTATAACATGTATCCAAAAACCTGTGAAGTCAGATCACTAGCTCCTGTTTATTTTCCTTGTATGTGAGGCTTATTGGCCCTGAACAGCAGCCATCATCTGATGACCAGGAGCCTAGAAACTGCCTGAACTCTGCCTTCCGCCAGTCTGTTCCCTAACCTGGCCCCGACCTCCCCCCCGCCCCAAGTAAACTACAGAAACCAGTGCCGAGTGCAGTGTTCTCTATGTGTAGTCTTTGAACCAGCAGTATCAGCATCACTTGGTAAATTTTTAGCATGGAAATTACTTGCCTTCATCTCCCTATTGGTGATCACCAGTGTGTTTGAAGAAACTCTCAAATGATTCTGTTTTATGGTAAGCAGGGCATGGAAGCACATGTATGCAGTTCCTGTCCTGGGGAGGTAGAGGTGGAAGAATCTAGAGTTCATGGGCATCCTCTGCTACATAGTGAGTTCAAGATCAGCCTAGGTTGTTGGTGGTTTAAATGAGATTGACCCCAACCCCATACACTCATATGTTTGAATACTTAGTAACTAGGGAGTAGAACTCTTGGAAAGGATTAACGTATTAGGAGGTGTGGCCTTGTTGGAGGAAGTATGTCAGTGGAGGTGGGCTTTAGGGTTTCAAAAGCCCATGCCACGACAAATCTCTGCTCTTCACTACTTCTCCAGTACCAACCATGCCACGCTCCAGCTCTCTCTGCCATGATGACAATGGACCAAACCTCTGCAAATGTAAGCCAGCCTCCAGTTCAATGGTTGCCTTTGTAAGAGCTGCCTTGGTTATGGTGTCTCTTCACAGCCATAGAACAGTGACTATGATAGGGCTGAATGGGACCCTGTCTCTAACAAGAGAAAAAGAGGAGAAAAGAAGGAGGAAGGAGAGAAGGAGAAAACACCAGTTTCTTGCAAATCTTACTTTTCATCCCTTAGGGCTCTCTTAGGGTTTATCCTCAACGGAGCAATTCAGTTTTGTTTAATTAACACCTACTATGTGCTGGGGATTAGCCTGTGTTCTCTGGCTAGCCTGCATCCTACACTGTGCTGTCCAGTGTCTGCAGGTCCAGAGTTCTGCTAAGCTTGGAATATCTGTTCTTTTTTTTTTAAATATTTTTTTTAATTTTTATTTTATGTGAATTGGTGTTTTGCCTGCATGTATAACTATGTAAGGGTGTCAGATCTTGGAATTACAGACAGTTGTTAGCCACCATGTGGATGCTGGGAACTGAACTCAGGTCCTCCGGAAGAACAGTCAGTGCTCTCAACTGCTGAGCCATCTCTCCAGGGCCCCAGAATATCTCTTCTTTTACAAAGCCTCAGGCCAGGTATGATGGGAGTTGTTGACTTGTTACTTCCAAGTTCATGTGCAGGTTGTTTGTGAATTCAGCACCTTATGCTGAACTCCTATGCTGGCTTTGGTCTCACCAATACTGGCCAGAGGCTTTCTGCAGCTCCTTGCCACATGGGACTCTTGGCTATAGACATCCCTCAGGGGACTCAGGAGAGGGCAAGCACGTGTTTTATACACTCTACCACTGACACTGCAGTCTTCTGTAAGTCATGGCTACCTTGCTCCTATTCAGGCTTCTAAACGTCTAAGTCAGACACACTTTGCAGAAAGCATATTTCTTTAATTCATCACTGTCCATTCCTTATTTTAAAACAAATTACCTCTCAAAAGAATTGCTACGTGGCTAGACTATGCAAAGATGTGTCACTGTGATTGGTTTGATAAAAAGCTGAATGGCCAATGGCTAGGCAGGAAGAGGTTAGATGGGGCTTCTAGGGGCAGAGAGAGCTCTGGGAAGAAGAAAGGGAGAGTCACTAGCCTGACATAAAGAAAGCAGGACATACAGGAGGAGAGGTAAAAGCCACAAGCCATGTGGCAGCACATAGATTAATAAAAAACGGGTTAAGCTATGTTATAAGAACTAGCTATAAGCAAGCTTAAGCTAAGACCGAGCTTTTATAATTAATAAGAAGTCTTTGTGTCATTTTTTTTTGTTTGTCTTTTTGTTTGTTTTTGAGAGCTTGTGGAGAAAAATCTGTCAATAGAAGCTGTAGTTCTAGAAACTTCAGTGTCTCTAGAAGCCTGTTAACAAGCTTTTAGCCCTAGAAAATTCGACTCAGAAGGGGTGGGTGGTAGCTGGATGGCCTCTTCTACTCTGCTTCATATCCTCCTCTCTTTGGCCACAACTGCACACACAGAAGTCCCTCTCAGCTCTGTGCAAGGCCAGTGTGCCCTAACTCCTACACTGTGCTCTACCCCAGAGCATCTCAGAACACAGGAAGTTATACCTGCAGAAGGAGTTGGCATTCATGCAGTCATCAAGCCTGTCTTGGCACACATCTGCATATTCATTACATCTAAATTGTATTTCAAAGGTGAATTTCAGTAAACCTTCGACCAGACTTTGAACAGATATTTAGGTCTCTGGAGCTCAGAAAATGCAGGATGCTCGTATCCACACTGCTCTCCCACAGACCTAGGCCTTCTGTGCTTGTGTTTCTCACCCCTTCTGGAGTTCATTTTCTTTCTCTTCTCTCCCAACATGATTCTTTAGCTACTTACTTTTTCTACTGGTTTTTTTTTTTTTTTTTGCTCATAAAAATTCTTAGATCTATATGGAAGGAATAAAATCAAAAGTCATTTAAGATGAGTATGATGCTTTCTATTTATCCAAAATGTCTTGGAGTTCATGTGACAGGTGAGCCTTGCTGAAAACAATGACTGGTAGAGTGTAAGCAAATAGATTCAGGGAGGTGAAGTTTGGGGAAAAGAATGGAGACCGTTTGTACGTATTTGCTCCATAACGGGATACATGTCAGTTCTGTGTAGTAATAATTTTCCATTGTCTTCCAGATGTTGAGATTATATTTTAGTGATATTTAGTTCACTCCGTGGTATATGCTGTTATCACACTAGCCCAAGTTCATGCTTCCACATCTCCAATGAAAGCAGTCTTGAGTTTATTTAGCGTACACATGTGCCTAGATGAAAAATGCCAGGCTGGTTTAGTTCCAGCTGGCTAACTGTAAGTGGAAATTTCTAGATGAGGGGTCAGGAAAAGTCTGCAAAATGAATCACGCTCAATTGGCAAATACATCTTATCCCTTTACCTCCTTTCTGCCTGAAACACTGGTGCAAACAAAGTTACACACATCTGCCTGGCATCTTGTGGCCATGAAGTGACCAGCAAGAAGAGGAAAGTCTATGGCAGCCTGCCCTAAAGGCACAGTGGTGCCAGGCCAGCCCTGAAGTAACTGGGCTCCAGCTTCCCAATATGACAGAAACAAACCCCTTGCTCTTACTCTGCTATTACTGGATATTTCAAGTTTTAAGCATCAACTTAAATTACAAAGACTGACAGAAATATAAGACAGAAAGGCCCACCACAAATAGATATTAGACCAAAAGTAATGGAGGCTCACTGCAACTCAGAGCAAGTGGGACAGAAACCATGGAAACAGTCACAGGGGGGAGGGAAGCTTAAGGCCAAGTGAGGAGTATTATGTAAGCTATTTTGAAATGATCATCCTTGGACACAAGAATTAATAAGCAAGATGCTGCCAGTCTGGGCTGAACAAAGACTTCTTGGGCAGATGTCCTTGTAGATGCATTCTTTGTGCAAAGTCATGGTCCTGGCAACCTTTTGTGATAGTTCTCATTGTTAGCATATGTTCATGAAATTCCCCCTTCATAACCTCTCAGCTCTGTTACTTTTCATTAGGGCTTGACAGCTCCGTGTGTGTGTGTGTGTGTGTGTGTGTGTGTGTGTGTGTGTGTGTGTGTGTGTGTGTGTGATATGTATATGATGTGTGTATGAGTGAGGATACATGTGTGTGCATACATGTGTGTATATGTGTGTAGACATGCATGCACCACAGCACACATGTATAGGGCACAGGACAGTTTCCGGTGTCTTCTACTCCTCCCTTGTGTGAGGCAGTGTGCTGCATAAATTTTGGTTATATTGAAAGAGACTCAGAGCCAGATATTGGCAAAGGCTGAATTATCAGAGAGAGGAAACACCACAGTCAAATCTCACCCAGCTATCTTCCAGCTTCCTCAACTTCACTCCTGGTCGATTCTAATTGCTGCTGTTTTCCTAAGCCTGCCTTAAATACCTTCTTTGCCCAGCTGTATTCATTCCATCCAGGTTAAGATTAAAGGCATGAGCTACTCTATTTGGTAGTCAGCCTTGAACTCACAGAAACACAGAAAGATCTCTGTCCCTGGAGTTATGGGATTAAAGGTGTAGGTCACCACTCCAGGTTTTTCCTTATGCTGGGATTAAAGGTGTGTGTCATTGGAACCCAGCTGTTTGGCCTAGTACTCACAGAGATCCAGAACTCACAGGATCTTTGTGAGTTGCCACTGCTCTGTTATCCCTGGAACTCCTGAAGCTATGTCTGCCTAGTGTGACTGTGGGTTGTTGATCTCTTGATATTCCAGGTTTTATTAAATTTGTAAAGTATCACCACATCAGTGTTTTTGATGTTGGTGACTGTGCTGTCACCTACACCAGACTGGCTGGCCCATGATCTTCTGGTCTGACCTGCCTTTGCCTCAAATTTCAAGGTGGGAGTGCCGTGATTCCAGATGCTGGCTACTAGCCTGGCTCACTGGTCCTGGAGAGACTTGAACTCAGGCCCTCACACTTGTACCAGTTTAGGCCCCTGCTCTGACCTTCACCTGCACTCTGAGCCTTGAAAGACATAGTTTGTTTGGCCTGCTGCTGAAGCAAATGTTGCTGATAAACTCATCAAATGCTTTTATCTAAATGCTAAAAATATGTCATCTGCAAGCGTATTTGCTAGGTGCCTGTGTCCCTTTTTAACTAGCACTTCATAAAGCAAGGGGCATTGCTGTCTTCTTGACTATAATAGTGTTATCAACTAGAGGAACACCTGCCACATAACAGGGTATGCTAAATGTTCAATCAGTGAATGATTGCAACTCCCTGAATATGCCTCATTGGTGAAACCAAATCTAAGAGACGGTAGTTTATCCAGAACCACTGCTCCATTAATTTATAACCTGTTGAAAAAAAATTTTTAAACGCATGAACTTAGAAAAGCAACACCTTGTAAGGAGGATAGCACAGAGTCCCCAAATAGGCTTGGTCCAGGATTGCTCATTATCTTATGTATTGGCTGAGACTTCCTAAAACATTCTTACTTTGAAAGGATCATGACAAAGCACCCCTCCATTTCTGTAGGCTGAGCTGTCGGTGGTTTGTCTTTTTCAAGGAAATCTTATGTGGATCGTTAATATGTAAACCAGATAAGAGAAAAAAGAGGCTGGGAGTGGGAGACAGGAGGCAAACTCCACTCCAGTCTGTTTCTAAGACAGGGCTGTGTAGAGTCCTCTACAGAATTCATGAGTAAGGTGGTCCCTCGGGTTCCCACAAGTCTAAAATTCTCAGAACCAATGGGTCTGTTGGGTATGTGCTGGTTTTCTTATTGCTGCGGAATCCAGTCATTTCCAACAAGGGGGAGATAGCAGCAGCTGCCTTTCTCTGGGAACATCTGGTCTGGAAATAAGAACAGTTCAGCTCTGGTCCCTGTTCTGCCACTATTTAGGTATATTACCTTAAATGCTGTTTGCCTGTCTATGAAACGCACAGAAAACATTTCCTGCCTGCTATATTTTTAAATGTATCTGTTAGCAAGGTTTTAAATTCCCTTTGACAAAAATAAAACTAACATACAATCTTAAAGTATTACCTCCAGGAAGATGTGGTAAGAAGTGTGAAGATTAATTTTTCACTCTGGCGCTGTTGCTAAATAGTCTACCATTCCTCAACCTGGTGGTAAATCTGACGTTTGAAACATAAGTCCTCTGAGTGCCTGGGCACGGGGCAAGTGTCTGTTTTAATCTGTGCATTGTAACAATTCTTTCCCAGGAGAAATCATTCTTTTGTTAAGACAGACCAAAAAAAAAATTTTTTTTTTTTTTAAAAAGTGGGTTTTGTTTTTGCAGAGCTGACACTTGTTGGCTTTTTCTTTTTCTTTTTCTTTTTCTTTTTTGTCAAAATTTTATATGATTCTTATTGCCACAAACAAGCAAATGAACTTCTACCACTGAGGACTGTGACAAATGACACTTGTAGAGCATCTGACAGCATATTCTGTGTGTCTAAGATGCAGACAGAAATGAACAGGTAGGTGGACAGTAAGTACAAGGTCAGTAGAAAGAGGTACCCTAGCAGGCAAATATGAGATTCATCCTACAAGGTGATGGGGCAAAGTCACAGCCTATAGGGAAACTTTCAGAGGACACTGGCCACATATCTCAGTCAGTGTTCTATTGCTGTGAAGAGACACCCTGACCATAGCAACTCTTATAAAGGAAAACATTTCATTGGGGCTGGCTTATGGTTCAGAGGTTTAGTCCATTATCATCATGGTGGGAAGCATGGTGGCATGCAGGCAGATATGGTGCTGGAGAAGGAGCTGAGACTTCTACATCTGAATCTGCAGAAGGCAAAAGGAGACTGTGTGCACACAGGGGATACATTGGAGACCTCAAAGCCCGCTCCCACAGTGATACACTTCCTCCAACAAGGCCACACCTACTCAAACAAGGCTACACTTCCAAATAGTGTCATCTCCTTTGGGCAAAGCATTCAGGCCATGAGTCTATGGAGACATACCTGCTTAAAGCACCATACCATAGTCCTTCATAAGCTAGACTAACCTAGGGGCTGAGGGGGTATGGAGACCAAGTCTGAGGTGGACAGGACAGGATGTCTCGATTTCAGTTTCAGCCATACCACGTGTATACTACCTAGTAGGGACTATCTCCTCTTCCAAAGTTACAACAAAATGGCCTTAAAGGTATTCAAAAAGAGTAAAGGACATTGAAGTGGAATTTTAAGAGTTACTAACTTTACACAAATCTTTTTCTGTGAAAGCTATTAATTTCTAATTTTCAGAGAATATTATGAAATACTAGGAATCAAGGTTATATTTAAAAATTGTATCTGTGGATTTAATTGTATCTGTGGATCCAGTGAGAGAATTGTTTCATCTCTGCTGTTCACACTTGTCTCCCCTTGGCACTCCCAGCTATCCTACCCAGCATTGTTTGTAAATCTGAATCCCATGGTTCCCTTGTTCCACTTCATCTGTGGTTCCCTGTTAAGAGGCTGAGAGAACCCCACAAAGTACTATGCAGAGTTCTGTATTCAGTCCTAATGTTTCCCCACTTGAGTATCAGAACTATCAGAGTTGGAAAATATCTTAGAGATTACTTGGAAATCCACCCATCCTACAGATGAGAAAACTGAGACCCAAAGAGAAAACAAGTGTTATCATGGTCATGAGATAGTCAGTTTGGACAATGCTGTGGGTACGAGCAATGTCAAGGAGAACACAAAGAGAGTTCCTGTCCTTCCATTTGGATTTAAAAATGGTAGCGCAGAGCAGCTATAGGCAGGAATGAAGTAAGCAGTTACATTGAGAGCATTGGGAGCATGGGACTGTGGGAAGCACTGAGTGAAAGACCCCAACCCCAAAACAGCCTAACCAGTGCAAATTCTCCACAAGGCCAGTTAGCAAGAGGTCAACTTGAGGGCAAGCCTCAGTATATTCAAGAACTGCCGGTTGGAGGCCATTTGGCTAGTTAGCAGGAAGTCAGCTTGAGGGCAAGCCTCAATAAGTCCAGGAACAGACAGTTAGAGGCCCTTTGAAGAAGATAAGGAAGGCCAAAGGGGGTGAGAGTACCGGGAGTGCCTAATCTTAACCCAAACCAGATGTTCAAGGCTTTTCCAGGATCAAAAACTTTACAACCTTGCCCCCTAGCTGAACCCTGTATATGATTTTCAGCCTTGCCCCTTAGCTGAATTTTGTATATAGTTCCAAGTAGCCAATAAGATGTATGTCACTATGTTTAAGCTGATGAGACCCCCTTTCCATATAAAAGGGGACTGTTCTTTGTGCCCGGCACGCTCAGTTAGCTGAAGCTGCTGATTGCCTGCAGGCGCCAGTGTGAGTATTAAACCTCTTGCTACTTGCAGCCAGTGGTCTGTTGTCAGTTCCTGGGGCCGGAGCCTCTAAGGGTCTTTCACTGAGAACGACTTCTCCATTGCTGTGCTGAGGATAACAAATGCCTTACAGTAGCATTGTCATGCTTTTGATGTGTTTTTTTTTTCTCGTTGTATTAAAATATCATTTATGTTGTTTGTTTTTTGTTTTTCAGACTGTGCTCCTAAAAATAGCCACCATGACTGGAAGGAAGATGTGTCTTTTGAATGAAAGAAGAAACTATGAAGAGGAGATGGTCCCTGCTACTTGGATGAATGGTATGGCTGAAGTTGAAATTGAGATACCCAGTCCCAGTCATCCCAGGCTCACTCTCCACACCTGCCCCCCACTCCCAGCTTGTGAAATACCATGGCCAGCATCTCCTGTAAGCTTTGCATCTGCTTGCAGCTTTACCTGGGTTTCCTCCTTCAATCCCGGAATCAACATTATAATTATCTTCATTTTACAGATGAGCACTTTGGGGAAAGAAGGATTGTAGGACATATGGCCAGTAAATAAGTACTGGGCTGTAAAATGCTGCTCTCTGGCTTTAGACAAGTTGGGGACTAGGGGAGAATCCTGAGCGTTTAGCCTACATCCTGTGCTGTCTTTATTTAGGGGCAGATGGAAGACGGTGCAGGCATCTTGTGGCATAGGATGGTTCGAAAACCTAGGGTCTGAGCTCCCATCAGGATCAAAATGTATAAGCAGGAGTCTGTCTTAATTTTTTTTTGTATTTTTTTCTCAGCTGACTTCCCCTGAGACTAGGAAGGCCTGTCTGTTTTGTGTGAGAATGTTCAAAGAGGAGGCTTCTGTCTGTTTTCCTTGAGCCAGAGCATCCAGGACACAGCAGCATGCTTGAGGAAGGACTAGAGCAAGAGCAAATCCCACAGACAGCCTTCTCAGGATGCCAAGAGCCTCCTGGCTGCTCCCAGAGGGCTTTTCTAGTACTAAATCCAGAACCTACACAAGTTCTAGCCAGAAAGAAAAAAGAAGAGAACTTTCAGGGCAGAAATGATTCATTATAAAAAGAAAGCAGGCAAGGTTTTAGGATGGTGTCTTTTAATTGTCAATCTGTCAAATTAGTAGTAGCTGTATGTCCATGGCATGCTAACTAGGATAGGCGTGGTCCTTGGTCTCAAGGTCAAGCATCAAATATGGCATTATAAATATGAATGGAAAAGAAAAACAAGAGTATAAGATATGTCATAGGACAACATGTCATATGGCAGAGAGAAAGGTGGGGATGGATACAGACAATCAGACAGACAGACACATAGAGGAGAGACAGATAGACAAGAGAGGAAACAGAGAGAGAGGAAAGATAAACAGAAAAAAAGGCAAAGAGGAAGGAGAGAGACAGACAGATACACACAAAGAGACAGACACAAAGGGAAGGAGGGCAGAAGAGAGGGAGGGAGGGAGGGAAGGACAGAGAGAGAAAGAGAGAGAGAGAATCATCCAATTACGAAGGAGATAGGACCAAAGCACATGGTTAAGCAACTGTAATACTGGGCAAGTGGAAGAGAAGGAGAAATTATAAACATAAGGAACATGTGAGATATTTTATGGAAGAATTAAGCAGATCTCTCCACCTTCTAGTTTCTACTAAGATGTAGCTCCGTGGTAGAGAACTTGGCTAGCCCATAGGAAGCTCTAGGTTTGATCTTCAACTCATACAATAAGGAAAGAAGGAAGGGAGGGAGGGAGGGAGGGAGGGAGGGAGGACAATGAAAGGCTCAGGTTTTGGGTACCAGGGTAAGGGACTTAGCCTTACCCTGTAGGACACATTCTTTAAGATGCTTGAGGCAGGTGATAGGATAATGAAAATTTCCCGAGAGATATCTTCATTTTACCTTTTAAGATTACTGGCCAGATGCTCGATTGGGCAGGACATATTAAAATTAGCCTCTACACAGGATGGCGTATAAATTTGTAAGGTGTTCCTTTTTTTTTCTTTATAGAATTTTTGTGAAACCCAAATTGTTTTCCATTAAAAATTGACATTATATTGAATGATACATTGAAAAATCAATCAAAGTAATAAATTTCACTTTCAAAAACATATGACAGCAGAAGGGAGATGAGTTAAGGTATTTTGCTAAGAATACTTCTGCATTTCCACAGTGAATGAGTCTTCAGGAGATTTTTAAATGCATTAAATACTTAGGAATTTCTGAATTCTTTTTTTTCCACTCGGGGTAGAGGATTGAACTCAGGACCTCACACAGGCTAGGCAGACTTTCTACCATCAAACCACATTCACATCTTCCTTTCTTAGAATAAGAATTCCTAATTCCTAATGTAAGCAGCATTTTTTCTGAAGCAGAAAATGGTTCTTCTGACATTTGCCACCTTGCTGACGCTTGTAGAGGACAGCTAAAAGGTTCACTTCCTCAAAAACGGTGGGAAGTAGTTTTGAACACATAGAATACGGGAAGATGGGAGACTTTCAAAGTCCCCAAAGGGCAGGTGACTTCTGTTCCTCTTTTAAAAATAACTTTCTATTTCCTCTTTAAAGGAATAGGTTAGAATGTCATGTTCTGCTAATATGAGCAATACACATCACATCTAGAGAACTGCCTCTTTGAGAAGTTAATATGGGCCCAGCATTTGCTAAGATTCCCTTTGGAAATTAAACATCTCCCCAACTGGGGCTCCAGCTGAACTGGGTCACCCACTCCTAGGGTGGGAGTATGGCCAGGATTGCTTATCTGATAACCCCACAGCAATGCTTGGAATGCTCTGTTCCCAAGCATCTCTGAAGCTGCCAATTCTCTGCTCTGGTCCATCGGAGCTGGGTGGAGGAGGCCTGCAGGACACCTTCCTAGAATCAGAGATGCTAAATGAGAAACAAAGATGTCCCACTGAACAAGATTTTCTATCTCTGTAGAGATTCCTAGAAGATGGGGCGTTTCCAAACCAGTGTTCAGCTTTATCACACCTACCTAGTGTGTGTTCCACAGTTCCTAGCTACACATAGACCCACTCCATTGACTCCCCCTCGGCTCTCATTGCTCACCCCAGTGAGATGTTACAGCATAATCCAAAAGCAGAGCTACTCTGGCAAAGGATGGGCTAGAGGCAGACCCTACCTATCATCACATTGACAGCTCATTGATTTCAACTAACCTCCGCTCTTGTCCTTTGACCTACTTTTCTCCCTGTTTTTCCATCACAGAGCCCAAACTTGTATAAGCACAACACTATCCAAGCATTTGCTGGTGTTTACTGCTTGAAATGAAACCAGCAGCAATATGAGACAACTTTTGTAGTCTTGGATCAGCTGTGCTCAAAGACCAGGTAACTCTATGTAGAATGTGGCATCTAACTGGAGATGGGACCTTTGTAAAGCAGCACATGTTTTGGATTTGAACTCTTCTGGTAGAACATTATCAAAATGGGAAAGGACTCTAGGATGCTGAATGTACCAATGGTGGGGTTCCTGGGGAGCAAAGGGGCCTGCAGGTCTGAACAAACTGCTTCTTGTGTATCTTTCCTGGAATATTTTTTAGACATCTTAAGTAAACATTGCATCCAATTTTTTCATCTTTTCATTCACTTGGTCGCATACTATATACACTTTTCTCAAACATCTTTGTGAGATCATTGTACTGTACCAGTATATAAAGTTTCATTCAATAATCTGCTTGGATGGACATCATATTAGTCCTTAAATTCCCTAATGGTAAACAAAGCAGCAAGGAACCATGGACATAAACCATTCCACCCAGATATCTGACCAAATTCTTGGAACTGGAATTGATGTGCTAAATGTTAAATAACCTCCATCGATATGGCCTGGTTGTCTTTACAGAAGTTTCATCAGCTTTCACACTACCAAAATTACCATTTTCTCACAAACTTTAGTTGACAAGGTATTGTTAGCATTTTGATCTTTAGCATAACAGGCTAAGGATAATTGCCTATTACATTTTGGCCTAACAAGAATTCCACTTGGACTTTCCTAGTACTCTGAGAATTGTTATAGATGTTTGCAGTCCATCTGTTGGGACCTAATAACCACTGTCTTAGTTTTTACAGAACTCCACAGAGATACCATCACCCACAAGTCAACAGGAAGCAGCCCTATGAACAACTACTCCCCTTTCCCTATAAGTTTTGTCCTCTAAGGGTGATGAATGATTATATTCTCCTAGAGTGGTTATAAAGTTATATTTGGGTTGAGGGTGAAACAATAATATAGACCCAGGAATCCCTTTTAAAGAAGAGAAAGGGAAGTAGGTAGGACAGATATAGGTAGATTATTGTATCTACTTATAAGTGATTATTAGTCAAATATGAGCCATAGACAACTTGCACTGGTATAGATTTTTGTATATTGACACAAATTCAATTCTGAAATTATTTTATATATCTGCTTAAGATAATTCATATATTGATACAAAATTGAATCTAATTGTTGTATTTTGCACATGCTTCTGCATGCATATTAAGCATATTGTTCTCACTTCCACTATGCACCTTTGTTTAATTATACTACTCATAATATATATAAGTGTATGTATATATGTATTTTTTACTGGTGCTTAAGATATTTTGTATACTTCTATTTAGATATTTTGTATACTAATATATATTTAAGATACTGTTGTCATTTTGCACTATATACTTACCTTTGTTTAATGTTTATATGATTTCATACTTGAAGTCATTATCCAAAAACCATACACCCATTTATAGATTGTCTATTTTTACAATATAAACTTCAGCCTTTAAAATAATAAGAATGACAGATCACAATTATTTAGGTTTGCCATGTAATAGTCATGTTGTTTAGGTTTCTCAAATATATAGTAGAACATGTCAGATAGGCAGGAATCTTCAACCACTTCATAGACCTAGAGAATATGGCATTTAATGTTTTGTTATTCAGAATTTGGTTATGAGAGACACAGTTGCTCCTGGCATCACCGTTCCTTTCTCAAGATGATGTTGGGCATCAAGGACACTCCACAAGGAGTTTGCCTTCCTTGGTGGACAATGGCCTGTTGGGCAAAAAACTGCCTTTGCTTCTCGTCTGCCAACAGTAAGCACACTGTTCAATCTGGATGAACGAGATGAAGGATAGAGACTGCTAAAATCTGCCAAGACAGGATAAAACCGTTTCTCAAAATACTCTGCTTCTGAAGAGATCTGTCAGAGATCCTAGGCCTGTAGCCAGAATGGTGGATGCTCCAACTTTGCATAAAACCTGTGGGTAACTATCTAGACAGCTGACTGTCACTGTCCTCTCCTAAATCTTGGAAGTTACTCTCTTGTGCTTCCAGCTTAATCAGGTAATATATTTTCCTTCTCAAGTCTTTGATGGGGTTAAAGACTAGATAAAGTTATAATCATCTTATATCTTAGCTAAGAGCATTTAGGTACTAGGTTCATATTATCCAAGATAAACAGCTTTGAAGTAATCTCTGTATATTTCCACTTACCAGTATTCTGGACATGTAATATATACCTGTTTGTTGTTTGTTAGCTGTACTTTGACCTTGTTTATGTTATTTGCCTTGGACATTATTTTATAATTGTTTCTATTGTATATAGTTTTATATTTAGGTTTAGAACTTTCTTATTTAGACCATATAGGGAGATATAGTGGAATCAGGTGTTTTTCACCTTGATCTATAGCTGTGACCTTTAGGCCTTGAGGACTTGTAGAGAGTGTGGCCCGGCCCGTCTAAGACCTGGAGCACACTGTCTCTTCTTTCTATTTGTTCCTTTGAGCACTTGGAATGATGATCTGACCCATCGCCAACGCCATTGCCAATGCCATGTGAACCAGTCCAACTTTCCAGAAATTGCCTTACAGTTCAATATTTGTATCAGTGAATGTTTCATATAAACTCTTTAATAAACATTAATCCCTTTATATAATCAGTTGCTAGTGAATAATTTCTACAATAATATTTCTTGGGGTCAGTGAGGTGGCTCAGCAGGTAGGGGTGTGCCTTAGTTTGCTTTTTCTGTTGCTGTGATAAAACATCACAATCGAAGGAAACTTGTTTGGGGTTTATCTCATTTTAAAGCTTATGGTCCATCATGAAGAGAAATCAGGGCAGGAGCCCATGACAGAAACCTGGAGACAGGAAGCAGAGGCCATGAATTCTGCTTACTGGCTTGCCAGCGCCATAGTGGAAGCTAATATTCATATATGGCAGAAGGCTAGAACAGATTCTTCAGAGTTGTTTTCTGAATTCCACAGAGGTGTCACGACACATACACGTGCATAATAGTAAATAGATAAATGTTTCTTTTACCGCAGAGAAGAAAATTAGCAGCTGCTGCTGCTGTGGGCTCTTCCTCCTCTTACTTTTTGGCTCAGGGTCTCATGAAGTATGGGCTGGCCTTGAACTTTCTTTGTAGCCAAGAATGACCTTGAACTCCTGTTCTTCCCTCTTCAGCCTCCAGAGTAAAAGGATTATGTGCATGTGCCACCACCTCTGGCTGGAGATGAGCATATTTTCATATATTTCAATTTTTCATGGTTTCTTTTTGTGAAGTTGTTCAACTTCACAGTGCCATTTTTCTATGGAACTTTTTAAGATTTATTTTTATTTTATGTATATAATGTTCTGCATGTATATATGCATGTATGTATGTGTCCCTCCCTCCCTCCCTCCCTCTCTCTCTCTCTCTCTCTCTCTCTCTCTCTCTCTCTCCTCTCCTCTCCTCTCCTCCCTCTCTCCATAATAAGTCTAAGTGTTTCTCACTGTGCTACCGTCCACTTTGCCCTCAAGAGGCATGGAACCTCCACCCATCACCATCCATCAACCACAAGTACACACGTAATCATAACATAACAGCCAAAGCTACAGGATCTCTGAAAGAGTCTTCATGAAGGTCCAGTATCGATGGCATAGCAGAAGCCAGAGACCTCGAACCTGAACACTGCTTATTGCAATGACCATTTGCAAGTAAAGCAGGTTGGACAAAAGGTTGAACAAAATTGATACATTGTTACACACTAAAGCTTCCACATTGAGACTTTTCCCCCCTATTTTCTTTTGTGAGGGTTACAAGGGTGAAGGGTAGATATGGAAGGGACTGGGAAATAAATGGGGTTGGGGTGCATGATGTGAAATTCACAAAGTATCAATAAAAGCATTGGGAGTGGGGAACCAAAACCCAAAACAAACAATATACCAGCGAGGGTATTAATACAGTGTTTAATGCAATTAATAGGCTAGTATTTATTTATTTTTTTTCTGGTTACATAGCATGTATTTCACAGCACAGTTTTGTAAGAAATACTAAAAAAACAAAGAAGTATTTGATGACAGGGCTAAGATCAATCACCCTTTCTAGCTATAAGAATATGCTTGAAGCTAGTCTATCCAGTATAGGTCCATTGAGTAGATATTAACAGTAGGTGTGGTGTTTGAATAAAAATGGTCTCCTCAGGCCCATAGTGAGTGAAACTATTAGGAGGTGTGGCCTTGTTGGAGTAGGTGTGGCCTTGTTTGAGAAAGTGTTGTCACTGAGGGAGGACCCAGTGTGGCATTCTGTCCCTGCTACTCATAGATCAAAATGTAGGACTCTCAGCTGCCTCTCCATCACCATGTCTGCCTACATACTACCATGCTTCCTGCCATGATAATAATGGACTAACCCTCTGAACTACAAGCCAGCCCCAGTTAAATTTTTCCTTTATAAATAATTATAAAATTTGTTTCCAACTGTTTTTTAATTAATTTATTTATTATGTTTACAGTATACAGAAGAGGGTACCAGATGTTCTCATAGTTGACTGTGAGCCACCATGTGGTTGCTGGAAATTGAACTCAGGACCTAAGGAAGAACAGTCAGTGCTCTTAACCTCTGAGCCATCTCTCCAGCTCTCCAACTGTTTTTTTTTTTTAAACTATGCTCATACTACAGTTTTCCAAATACTATTTATTAATGATTCATTCCCCATATATTAGGGTTTGATTTGGAACATTCTCTTAGAGGACACTACTCTGTGTGACTTTTCTTGGGCCTGTGGCACATCATATTTATTATAGTAAAATTAAAATGTAGTTCTGATGTTGGTTATCCATGGGGTGCATTTTGAGGAACACTGTGCTAGGAAGTAATCCAGACCATCTCTGTATAGAATAACACAGCAAATCTGTTTCTGCAATAAGGAAAGTTTTGGGAGGTGACATATACATCCAACCTGCTTTCATAAATGTAACAGACACTGTCTTTTCTACCTCTGTTTTCACACTTTCTGGTAAATATCAGCAGTGTACTATTGCAAGGCATCTGTGAGTTATAAGCCTGCATGTATGACAGAATAAATAAAGTGCACCCCACAAATGAATTTCCTATATTAACTGTTCTGCAGAGCTCTCCAGCTGGAGTTAATTCCTACCCCAACATCAAAATGGAGTTCATATTTATTAATAGAAAAATTGGAAGATTTGCAAAAAGAATGGTCTGTTGTCCCTTCTATGTTCAGATTCACAGTTCAAGTTCTTATGGGGAATCTATGACACTATAAGAGGCAATTCAAGTCACGCATGGTGATAGAATGTTCAAGCTACGTACTGGGAGAGGCATTCCATTTCTTCTGCTCTTCAAATCAATAATATTGACTCCCTGGAATCTGCAGTTGAGTGGTGATGGCAGAGATTGTGGCACACACTGATCAATCATACAATCCCAACAGCCTGGGGAGACCTCGGAGACAACAGGCCTTGCCCTTTGAAAAGCATCATATTTTACTGTTAAACATGTATTAGCTCTGTTTTGACATCAGGATAGGAATTGTTGCCAGTTCTTAGTTTTGTTTCTTTGAAGAGCTGTTAAATGAACGTAGGAAGCGGGCTTGACACAGTACACATTATTTATTCACTCCACACACATGGGTTCAATATTTCAAAGACCCCTTGCTGAAACATTGTGGCAAAATACCGCAAAATGAAGATATCTATATGTGTGTGCAAACATATTACCCACCTCTATCATCAACTCACTTGCTTATTCCCTCTACGTTAGCTGAGCACCTTTGATATCGCCAAGAAACTTGATAAACTCTGAGAATGAAAGCCCAGAAGGAAGATGGATGGATATAAAAGCCCTTGTATTGGCTTTCTAAGAGTCATTTAAAAGGCTGGCTTTAAAAAACAAATTTATACTCCAACAGTCTAGAAGCTAGAAGTCCAAAATCAAGAATTCACATAACCAAGCACCCTCTGGGAGATTCCAGAGGATACTCCGAGTTGGCTTCTTGACACTTTCTTTTTTATGTTTTGTTTGTTGTTTTTGAGATGGTCTCATATATCCTGGGCTGGTCTCAATATGTAGTCAGGATGACTTTGAACTTCTGATCTTATTACTTCTCTCTTGAGCATTAGGATCACAGGCATTCACCAGACTGTCCAGTTTATGGGATGCTAGGGATAAAACTCGGAGCTTTGTGTATACTGTGTAGTCATTCTAACCACTGAGCTTCACCCTAGCCTTCCTCCCATCCCAAAGCTATTTGCAGACCTCCTTTCTCCAGCCTCTGTCTCTACATGATTGGCTTCTTGTTGTTGGTGCTGTTTTCTTCACAGCACTCACTGAATTTAGGAAACATCTAATTCTAGTACAGGAACCTCACCTTAACTTGAGTGTAGCTACAAAGCCTCTTTTTTCAATAACAACATATTCACTAACCAGGCACTGGAAGTTTGGAACATTTTGAAAGAGATGTAATTCAACAATGTAGCGTTTATCAAAATATGAAGTAGGAAAAGAACTTGTGTGAGAACCTGCTTAGCTGATAACATCCGTTTGAATGTAATTGGCTCGCATAATCTCATAGGGATTGTCACTATAAGGAGGTGTGGCCTTGTTGGAGTGGGTGTGGCCTTGTTGGAGGAAATGTGTCACTGTGGGGGTGAGCATTGAGGTTTTCTATATTCAGAACATCACTCAGTAAGTCAGTTGACTTCTTGTTGCCTTCAAGATGTAGTTTTCTCTCTTAGTACTCCAGCATCATGTCTGCCTACATGCTCCCATACTCCCCACCATGATGATAATGGACTAAACTTCTAAAGTTATAAGCCACCCCACTTAAATGCTTTACTTCATAAGAGTTGCCATGGTCATGTTGTCTCTTCACAGCAATAGAAACCCTAAGACATTAATCAAGTTCATATTGAAACATGATTTTTAAATGTTTGCCTAACTCATTGTTGCTTTGTTTAGTCAAGGGGCAACAGAAACAATGGAGACAGAAAGTTGGGGGGGGAGTCATCAATGTTACAGGACTTGTCCACGCTCAGGCCACCACCCTGTGGACAAATGCTGTATTTCCTGCATTGGAGATGGGTTGTCAGAAGTGGGAGAAGGCTGGGGACAGGAGAACAAAGTCCCTGGGAAGGGAAGCCAGGATAGTGTCAACAAAGCTCTCTAGTTTCTTCTGTTTCCAGCAGAACCTGTCCTGGCGGAGGAGGCACAGCATCCTGTTTGTGAAGATGACATCAGTCAGTCCGGTGAGCTTTTTTCCCCCATGAAGGAGGTGGCAGGGACTCCAGTGCACCTTCCCCTACTGCCTGGTTACATTGTAACTGCAAGGAAAATAAGCTACTTGGCTTCTGTCCCTCCCTTGTCCTCAGGAGCCCTGTCCTCAGCCAACCTCCCGTAACGTGGGATCCGATTCAGGCCAGGAGCACCATTCTCTAAACATATTTCTATGTCTTCGGTTTCCTACCAGGCAGTACTTTTTCCAGAGCCAATATTTTTCTACAGATGGCAAAGTGACTGCTTAGGATTCTGTTTGATTATATCTATTGACATTATTTTTTAAATGTAATAACAGATTCAGAACCAGGAACTCCGGGGAATACATACTTTCCTCTGGCTGACATAAAGAGCTATAATAGAAGTTCTAGCTGGCAGTATATTTAAATCTGTGGAAAGGCTGCTTAGGGGCTAGCCAGTTCTCACCTAATGAACCCAGCCAATTTGTCAATCTCAGCTGCATGAAAATGCTTCTTCCCTCACCCCTCCTATGGGCTCAGTGTCTTGCCTTGTTTGTCACCCAGGTTGTCAAAATCCAGACTCAGGGAAGTCTCCTTTGTACTTTGGTGTTTGCAGCTCGTGACTGAGAGAAAGTTCATGGCGGTGTGTCTGAAATCCAGGAGGAGGGCTTTGAAAATTCTCTCCACTCATGAGTCTTCTGCTCTGAAATATTTGTATAAGTGTGCAGTACACTTGTGTATACAAGTACATAAAGGTAGGTATAAGATCAAATGTGTTTACTTTCAAACAATTATTTGGTATACACGCTTTTACTATTCATTAAAGGTGTCATGGATGTGTTTATTTTTATATAAAAACTGAAGCTTGAGGCTGAATGGGTAAATTGTGCAAATCTGGATGACCCGAGATTCTCTCCTTGGACTCACGTGGTCCAAGGAGAGAACTGGCTTTTCAGGTTGTCTTCTGTCCATTACACTTGCCTGCACATGCATAGACACACACACACACACACACACACACACACACACACACAAAATAAATAACATTTAAAATAATAATTTTAAAAAAGAGTTAGATCTCAGCTAACCAAAGATTTTATTTTCCATAATGAAACCATCATGTTTGCATAAGAGCACCAGAATTTGTGTGAACAGTGAACACATTGTCATTGGAACTGCAGAGGTTGATGGGTGGGTAAGATCCCTGGCTGCTTTATAGAGAGCTGGAATTTGATTTCCAGCACCCATGTCAAGTGATTCATAATGGCCTGTAATAACCCCAACCCAGAATATCCAACACCCACTTCTGGCCTCTGCAGACACTCACATGTTTGTGTACATACACATACATACAGACACCTGCACACATATGTGAAAGTAAAATAAATCTTTTAAAAACACTACAATTCATGGCATACGGTAGTTCTGACTATGATTGAGTCAGACTACCTGGTTGTTGGTGTGACAGACAGCATGTGCAGTTCAAAGCGTGCAAAACTAAGGCTGTTCTGAACATCAAAGATGCAGCATGGGTAAGCTCTGCCAGAGACACCGCAGACCCCGAGTGCATTTGAATCCATTTCTGCTCATTGTGCATTCAGAAACCTGTCACCAAATTTTGCAGCCCCTATATTTAGTTACTAGATCCTCTATGGTGACATGACCCAAGCTTTAAGAACAAGGGTGGCTTCCAATAAAAAAAAAAAAAAAGAAAGAAAGAAAGAAAAAAAGAAGAAGAAGAACAAAGGTGGCATAGGGAGCCAAGGCCATGTTTGTGTGGATTCTCCTGAAACTTCATGTAAAAGAAAATGCTCCCAGGCCTTTGGAGGAGGGTGGGCCTGAGTTTGAATCTTGGCTTTAACACTTATTATTTGTTTAACCAGAGACACAATACTTAATCCGAGTGCTTCTTATTTCCCATTTCTTTAAGGTGAATATTGAAAAGGTTACCAGGTTATTTTAAGAATATTTATACATATTCTTATTAACATCATATCACAGTGCCTGCACATGGAAATGTATCAGAATGACAGTCATTTGCTACTAATAGGAGAGTCTTGAGGATGCTATAGCCTTCAGAGAGGATGACTTTTCCTTTTTGCCCAACTAGCTGGGATTTTTGTTTGTTTGTTTTAATAACAAACATGGAGTCATGTATGGATCTGAGAGCTGTGACAGCTGCCTGTCCCTGTACTAGCTGGTCTGGAGAGACAGTGGTGCCCCAAGCATGACAATCTGTCATGTCAGGATAGTGTGTCAAGCCTCACCAGAAAGCAGGCTTATCTCTCTGACCAACTGCCTTCTTGGTGCTTCCCTGGCTCACACCCCACTTTTGCATCAAGAGCTTTAGACATGTTCAACAGGCACACAGACTCAGAAATATAACGGAGTCGAGAATCATCCCCCCACCCCTGGGCTGGTCCTTCGATGGTTTTTCCTATTACTGGGTTCTGCTTATCACTAAAAAGCCATGTCGGACAGGCATATTTCTCCATCTCCCATCAGGCCTATCCCATGGGTCATCCATCACAATACTCTGATGATGCTTTCAAGGTTATCCTCTTAGTCTTTACTAGAAAGGGAGCCTTGTTTGATCCACCTGTACAGTCGTCCGCTTAGCACTGTAAGATTAGTAACAATAGTCAACCTTGACTGAGTTCCTCCATTATAACATGGGGTTTATAAAAATTCCCCCATATTATCTCATCTCCTTACTCCATCAATCCTGTGATACAAGTGCTCACTCTCTCTTGCCTGGTGGGGAAATGGGGGGGCAGATATTGCAGAACTGAATCTAGCTTTGCCATGCATTTGCTAAACAAGCATTGAGTGACGGGGGAGTGGGGGCATCCGGGTGATAGTGTTTGTCTTCTAGGGACTCAAGACTTTGTTGCATAAAATATAAAACAATTGAGAAGACACATAATATATGACATTAAGCTAAACTCAGAGTGGGCTGAACCAGTTACAGAAAAACTTGAAGGATAAAATGAGTTTGTAGACCTGTGGTCAGAACTTGGTGTAGTAGGAAAGATGGGTGGTGGACCAGCCATATGTGAGCTTGGCAAATAAAGAGTGGCAGCATCCACGTTGCAGAAACCAACGGTGGATTCTGAGCCCAGGTCAGACACAGCAGTGGAGTGAGCATTAGATATTTGAGAACAAGGTTCAAACTATCCCAACATATGATGGGAAACTGCTATACATTGTCTAATGGATGAGATGACATAATCAAATCTATTCCTCAAGAGGAAAAAGGGTAGAGGGCTGGAGAGATGGCTTAGCCATTAAGAGCACTGGATGCTCTTCCAGAGGACCAGTGTCTGCTTCATCCACATGGCGGCTCACAACCATCTGTAGCTCCAGTTCCAGGAGACTTGATGTCATCTTCTGGCTTCTGCAGGCATCAGTACACAGGAAGAAGGTACATGTCCACACACTCAGAGCACACAAATACACATAAAACAGAATAAATATTTTTTAAGAAGAGGAAGGATGTGAAGGAGAAGAAATCTAGGACACTGATGAGAAGATTCCTTGAACAGTCTAGGAGTGGACTAAGATTCTGAACTAAGCTAATGAAATGAAGATGAGGAGGCATTCCAATGAGAGAAATGACAGAATTTGGGGATTGGTCATAAGTGATGAGGGAGAAAATGGAACTGAAGGATGGTACCTGGTGAGGTGGGGAAAACAGAGATGATGAACTTTGGATCATGGAAGAGGCATGTCAAACTCTGGCAGATAGGACAGAGGAAGATCTCCAGGGCTGAAGTGGGACGGTGAGTGTCGAAGACCCAGAACCCCCTAGCCACTGGGGGAAACACACACTGAGTCGGGAGCCTTGTCGAAGCAGGAACTTGTTTTACTGCATCAGGCCGGAACTTATATAGGGTTGTGAGAAGGGGGTGGGAATCTTGGGATGGGGTAGGTGGGGTGGGGAATAAGGGCCAATAGTATTTACTATGTTAGCAGAAGCTAGGCAGAGGTGATCTTAGATTGGGCTGTGCTGAGTCACTCACACATGGAATTTATGGCCAGAGACAGGTCTCCACACTCTAGGAAGGCTTAGAAAGTTACACTGGGCCTCAATCCCGTGGCCCAACAGTGACATATAACATTAGTTATTTTGTTTTTATTTTTAGATAGAGTATCTTATAGCGAGCCCAGGCTGGCCACCAGCTCTACACATGGCTGAGAATGGCCCTGAATTCTCAATTCGCCAGCCTCTGTTTCCCAAGAGCTGGAATTATAGGCAATTGCCTAGCTTAAAAAATTTCAATTTAACTGCTGGAGATATCCGGATAGACTTTCAACTGCGACAGGAAATTTGAGATTGTAGCTCAGGACAGGGATTAAACATGATGCATGGGGTTGGGATGCTAATATTAGAAGACAGCTTCCTAGTGGTAGCTTGTGTTTCTGCACATCTTGAGAGTAAGATACTGATTGTGTTTCATTCAAGACTATGTTTCCAAGGATGCTTGTATAATACACAGTACAAAGACAGAGGTCATGCTTCTATCTGGAAAAAGTGAGCCATGTATCCTGTCCAAGATAATAAAGAGAAGATCCTCCTCTGGAGAGAAAGGCATCTGTGCTTGTAGGCCAGCTGTAGATATTTGGGTTAAGATTTGCCAGCCAATAGTAGAGATTCCCCCATTTTGCTGGATCCAGCCTATCACATGTTCCCACTAATGCATTTGTAAAATGCTTTGATTTATTGAAACGTTCTTGTATTGTGTCCTGGCTAATTTTGTGTCACCTTGACACAAGCTAGAGTCGTCAGAGAGGAGGGATCTTCAACTGAGAAAATGCCTCCATGAGATCCGGTTGTAAGCCATTTTCTTAATCAGTGATGACTGGGGGAGGCCCCAGCCTGTTGTGGATGGTGCCATCGGTGGGCTGGTGCTCCCGAGTTCTATAAGAAAGCAAACTGACTAAGCCAGAAGAATCAGGCCAGTAAACTTTACCCACCTGTGACATCTATATCAGGTGCTTCCAGGTTTTTGCCATGTTCAGTTCCCATCCTGAGTTCCCTGAGTGATGAACAGTGGTGTGGAGATGTATTTGACATAAACCCTTTCCTCTCCAAGTTGCTTTGGTCATAGTATTTCATCACTAAGTAGAAGCCCTCACTAAGATATACTGTAATCACAGAAAGTTCGTAACTTGTTCAGTGTTAGAACATGTTATTTGAGGCAGCCTGAATCCATGTTCCCAGGTATGACATTCATATCTGGCTCACAAACAAGTTCTCTTTTTCCCTGTGAGGTGAGAGGTACACTTTGCATTGGCACAGGAGATATGCAGAAAGCCAGTTCTAACATAGCAAGTACAGCCAGGCCCAGACTAGGTTAATAGGGTCTTGCACATGGGAAGGAAAGAATTCAGGTTAAGTCAGCTGATCCAATATCTGTATGTTTCTCTCTGAGATTGTGGGAGTTACTAGGGAAATGATGGTGGAAAACACGGTCCTAACCTCAAGAAGCTAAAAGATGGTGGGAAATGGGGGAATAAACACATATACAAGTAGATATTATAGAGACCGATACACACAGTAAGCAATGTTTGTGCAGGATGCAGAGGAGATGAGAGTTGCCAAGTCTCAGGGAGTGTGGAAAAGCAGCAGGGAGCTAGGTGAGGAGAGCAAATGTGGTGTTTGTTTTTCCAGGAGGATGGAGGCCATGGCTCAGCCCACAGTTTGGAGGAACAGGATGAGTATGTCAGGAGTTACGGTGGACAGAGGGCTAGAAAGATGGCTCAGTGGTTAAAAGCAGTTCTTGCAAAGGACTTGGGCTTGGTTCTTAGCACCTACACGGTGGCTCATAGCATCTGTAGCTCCAGTTCAAAGGATCCAGGGCCTCTTTTGGTCTCTGTGGTACTGTATGTATGGGACAGACATACACACAAAATAAAAATAAGTAAATCTTAACAACCTTCCCCCATAAAAATTATTTGTCTTTTAAGAAAGGAGGAAGAGGGGGCTGGAGAGGTGACTCAGAGGTTAAGAGCACTGGCTGTTCCTCCAGAGATCCTGAGTTCAATTCCCAGCAACCACATAATGGCTCACAACCATCTATAATGAGACCTGGTACCCTCTTCTGTACACTGTATGCATAATAAATAAATAATATTTAAAGAAAGAAAGGAGGAAGAAGATGAGCCCTGCCAAGCAGAGCAGGACTGAGGAGCAGAGTTCAAGGTCCTCAAGCACTGATAGATCAAAGAGAAAGCGCAGATTTACCACAGGAAAGAAAAGAGGAGAATTGGGCTGTTTATCACTGGTATGCAGGGTGACAAGCCTCTAGTCATGCAGTTAATTCAAGAACTTTCCAGATGGAGAACCTGATTTTGAAAGTATTTTTCAGACCAACTTGAGGGTGATCTTTGGGATGGAAGGACCAGATCTCCTGGGGTACAGTCTCTGCAGACTTTTGCTCAGCGGGACTTGCTCAGATGTGTGCTCAGGAATTCTAATTCTGCCCTTTCAAACTTGGCATCTTCGGTCTGACTAAAATAGCTGCCTAGCTGGATCTCTGCCATCTAACACAAGCTTCTTTGACCCATCTTCCAGACAGCTGTTGGATGCTTTTGCTCAAAGGCACATCTGATGATGTCACTGGCTTGCTTAAATTCAACAGTAGCCTCCCACTGTCTGCCAGGATGCCCTGCTTGTCAGCAACTCTCCACCTCATCCACAATGTTCCAGGGATAGCTGTTTATTGATACAGGAAGCTAGAATGCCTGGGATCCTTACCTTCATGTCCTGAGAAGTCTTAGAAATGTGTTTACATGGCTCTTTGTATTCAGTTCTGCAAAAAGCATCCCCTAGTGTGGTGGTTTGAAAGAAAACATCCCCCATAGGCTCATAGGAGGGAGCATCACTATTGGGAAGTATGGCCTTGTTAGAGGAAGTGTGTCACTGGGGATGGGCTTTGATGTTTCAGAAGCTCAAGCCAGGCCTAGTGTGGTTCTCTCTTCCTGTTGCCTGCCAGTCTGGATATACAACTCTCAGCTGCCTCTCCAGCACCACATCTGCTTGTGTGCCGCCATGCTTGCTGCCATAATGGCAATGGACTACCCTTTGAGCTGTAAGCCAGCCCACTTAAATGCTTTTCTTTGAAAGACTTGCCATGGTTGTGGTGTCTCATAGCAATAGAAACTCTAAGGTACTTAGCCTATCAAAGCTCCAAGTGTCACAGAAATCTGTCTCCACTTTATAAGTCCTAGCTATCCCCTTCAACACACACACCATTTTCTCATCTTATCCCCCATCTCACACACACACACACACACACACACACACACACA
>PVIH01001121.1:194794-227194 GCA_004025045.1 Sigmodon hispidus | reverse complement strand
ACGTGCTCCTGCCAGTTTCTCCCTATGTCTCTCTATCTGGTGTCTGTCTCTCTACATGAGTGCTCTACTGTCCTGGGACCTGTCTTTTCCAGGTAATTCCAACATACAAGTAGCGTCTGGAGGAAAAGGTGAGCTGGAGAAGCCTTGTCAAACTGACCTGGAATGAGGTAGATTGGAAACTGGGGCTCTATTGATGTAAATGGTCACTAGAGAGTGCTCTGTAACAAAGCATTTAAAATACATTTCCTTAGAGATAATGGCATGTTGATATTAGGATAATCTACAGCAAAGTGCCAATATTTTTATCATCTTTGAAATATAAAAAGAGCAATTTTATGTGGTTTTATCTCATAGATTCGAACCAGGTCAGTCTGACCTGTAGGTCGGTATGGTGAGCAGCAGGATTGGAATAGCTGATGGGACACGATCCTGGGGAGGGAGGGAAGGCCAGGCAGCAAGCGCAGCTTCACAGTGGGCAGGAGGCTGAGGTGGCTGTGCCCAGAGCCGGGCAGCAGATAAACCCTGATGGCTCACTGCTCACTGTGTGGAGAGAAAGACACATTATTGTATTTCTAAGTCTTTCCTGTAGGCTCTAATTTAACAATTACATATGCAACCTCCACATTTATTTTTGTCTCTTTCAGTTAAAACTAATGCAAAAGAAGGGACTTGATTTGTTTTTATTTTATTATATTATTATTACTATTATTATTTTTGATGAGATGGAGTTTTATTTGACCCAACTGAAATGTAGTTTGCTGTGTAGATCAGGTTGCCCTTGAACAAGTACTGAGATTTCAGGCCTGTGCTACTATGCTTACGGCTTGGTATTCTTTAGAGATAGGTAGGAAGAAAGGGAGGGGGGAAGGTGGGCAGGATTGGCAGTTTTTCTATAAGGAATTTTAATAATAGACCCTTATTGATTTCATGAATAGGAGATCACCTTTCATTTATTTTACAAGATTGTATTTTAGGTAACAGCAGCTTTTATGTGAAACTCCTAGCTCAATGATTTGAAAAAGAGGAAATTGTTTTTATGTTTTGGAATAGAGCTTAATTGCCAGGAACATGAGTGAAAAGACCCGAGGCAGGATTTCTACTGAGGCCAGAAAGAAAATGGGAAGCCTGTAACCCTATTAGTGCAGAGCAAGGCAAAGGCATAATTAATATAATTTACAAAGGCATTATTATCAAAGGGGAATGTCACTAAGCCCCACCAACTCAATTTGTTGATCTAATTTAGCTAATAATCACTTTGTTGTACCCACTCCAATTTACAAGGGTCATGCCAAATATTCTCCACCAATTCTGCAAAAGATGTTATATTCTGGCAGGGAAAAGGCTTTGAGCTGATCATCTAGAGCAGCGGTTCCCAACCTTCCTAAAGCTTCAACGCTTTAATACAGTTCCTCATGTCGTGGTGACCCTCCCCAGCCAAAAAATGATTTCATTCCTACTTCATAACTGTAATTTGCTAGCTATGAATCACAATGTAAATGTTAGTGTTTTCCAATGGTCTTAAGTAACCCTTGTAGAAGGGGTTAACTTCCAAATGGGTCACGACCCACAGTTTGAGAATTGCTGATCTAGAGCATGATGGGAGAGAACATGAATCTAAACTGGAAATCTACAATTACAGCTCAGAATATCTTTGGGGAAACTGAACCATTTCCAAACAGCAGCCAGGGACATCGCATTACAGATGAGAATGATGAGGGACTGATGTAATTGTTCATTTTCTCTTCAGACACAACTATCCAGACAACATCCCATTAATAGCATCCTCCCAGGTGTCTCTCCCACCTAGTCACAAAAATGTCCTTTTGTCACCGTGTCCTCCAAACACTTGAATATAGTAGCAACCAAGGCTGAGTGAGGTGGGTCCTGCCTTGACTACAGCAGCTGAGGGACCACAGAGCTGAGCCTGTGAGGAAGTGGTTCCTCCTTTTCCAGCTGATCAGTCTAAGTCCCTTCATCCTCTGTCTTTGCTTCCTTTTTCTCTGCTTCCATTAAGGACTTAATAATCCCAAGCAAAACTTAGAGAAGACAAAATCTAAACTCTGAAGCTCCTTGAGTTCAAGGATCTGGTCATGGGTGAAGGACAGCATGGAGAATGGTTGGTTCCTCAACTGTTGGTTACACATGCAATGTGTTTCAGAATGGGCATTTCCAGAGAAACTAGACAAGGAGGCATCATGGCATGATTGACTGAGTCCTGAGTGGGCAGGATATATTTTGTCCACTACAAAATAGCCAAGAGGCCTTGAACAAACCATTTCCTTCCTTGGATTTTCAGTCTTTCATCATTTCCAAATGATAACAGATCAATAATTCTCCACAGTTCTTCCTCTAGCAACATATGACAGGTTCTCCTGGGTGTCTCATGGTCATGCCAGATTTTGAGGTAATTTTATGGAGAAAGCTGGGATATCTAGATCTCTTTCCTCTTTTAAAACCCACATCCTCATTTGAGGAACATAACAGTATGAAGAAAGAGAATATAGGTGCCGTTTAGCTTGAACATTCTCTGGTCCTAAACATAAACAGGTGGGTTGGTAGCTGTGTGTTTCTGTGTGTGACTGTGTCTCAGCCAGCCTCCCTCAAACTGTTCAAATATTAGCCACACAGAATTGAACTGAGAGATTAAATGTCAGCCCTCAATGCCTTTCTCTTCTCCTGACCTTTTTGTGTCCTGATGCCGGCTACCTCATAGTCCAGGAGGCTGGGGGCAGCAGGGCAGGTGCAGTCTGACATGAAGCTGCAACTCATAGCTTTAATCCACCTGCCTGTGAAGCCCATCCAGCCTAGGAGATATGAGCCGAACCTGGTGACAGAACCAAAGGCCGATTTTCCTTCCTCCTTTCCGCAATGGGAAAACAAGAATGTCCTGCAGTGGGCCAAGGCCAGATCCACTTACACGAGGCACACTGGAGTCTTTTTGTCTCTCCCCTCCCCATATTTTGGAAGCTCCAGCGGGAATGTGGCCTGAATTTAAATACAAGGAGACATGGCCATTAACAGTGAACACTTTTGTAGATTCATGCGACCTCTTCTGCCTTCTCTCTCCTGTGGCCTTGAATGAAATGCTGTTTGCAGACAATTCCCTTGTTGTGCTCCAGAGAGCAGGCAGAGCCTGGCTCCCCCATTGTCTCTTATCTGGGCAGACAAAAGCAGTCTTCTTAGGACAGAGCTCTGTACCGATAAAAGGCTGATTAAAGCCCCCTTTGTGGTAAAATTTCATAGGCCTGGGGTGGGCATTATATTTGATTAACCCCAGCCAGTTATTACATGGTGTTTGATAGAGATTACAGCCATACCTAGTGGCTCTCAGCTGGGTGGAGCTGGTCTTTGAACTCCTAGGGAACCACAGACCAAGCTGGCCATTAGCAAGTGGGAGTCGATGATTCCTTCTCTGGTCCCTCCACGCTCCCTTTGCATGGCTCCCTCCTCCATCCTTTGTATTCAGGGAAGCATCCAGTACTTTCCAGTTAGCGGGCTTTTTTTCTGACAGGCAGAAAGACATCCCACAGCACATACCAGTGGAGACAGCAGCTCTTTCTTGGAGCAGCTGTTATGTAAAGAGAAACTTGGAGCAGGCATGGTGGGCTTAAAGGGATGCTGCTCCCGTGGGTCCTCAGATCAGTCTTTCTGTTTCCTATGGTTGGGCTCAGTGGCATCTCCCTGCCCCTATCGGAGAGGTTAAAAAAACCAAAAGTCACCCCACCCCCAGCCTGAAGCCTGCCTGTTACTAGATCCTCCTCATTCACTCCAGTCTCCTTAGTGACTAATGCTGAGCTCAAGACTTTTGCATCTGCCTGTACTATGATGCCTGGCAGGCATGGGATGCCAGCCTTCTAAGAATGAACCCATAGCTAATGCTGCCACTTCTGCACCCCTTTCTCCAGTGACGTGGACCATGCTCTACCTATATGTCTTCCTGAATTTCAAGTTACTCCCTTATCCTGATGCTTCTCCCTTCATCTTTTACCCTTGCCAGACCACTATGAGGCTGAAAATCCTGGTCTAAAATTTCCTACCCATCTAATGGGAGTGATGGTCCTCGGTCTAGGTCTATACTACTCCCCGTAGTCAACCCTTCCTCGGCCTTAGTGTGACAAGTGTGCAGAACAAAATCTCTGTCCAGAATCAGGAAAAGGAAGCCAACACGGGTATCAGGGAAATCAATTCAGTGCGTTTCCACATAACACCCTCCCCCACCAGCACATTCTGGAAGCTTCCCCACACTGTCTTTTGATTGTTGTTCATCTGCATGTCCTTCAAGACGGTAAATCTGAGACAAGGGGAGTGTTTTGACTTAGTACAGCTTCTTTTATTCGATTTGTGTGTATATGTGTGCATGTGTGATTTGAATTAATTGAACAAGTGACTTTTAAGAAGAAGTTATTTTAGGGGGCTGGAGAAGTGGCTCAGAGTTTAAGAGCACTGACTGCTCTTCCAGAGGTTCTGAGTTCAAGTCCCAGCAACCACATGGTGGCTCACAACCATCTGTAATGAGATCTGGCGCCCTCATCTGGCATTTAGTGACACATACAGGCAGAACACTGTGTACATAATAAATAAATTTAAAAAATAATAAAAAGAAGTTATTTTAAAAGAACTTATGCTGGCCATGAACATGTACATCTGTGATACCAGAGTTGCTGAGGCAGGAAGACCTACAAATTTGAGGAGAGTTTGCATTATACAGCAGGACCCTGTCTCCCAAGAAGAAATAGGGGTGGAGAGAAAAGTGGGACCCATGCCCCAGTGTACCCTGAGCTGTGGAAGTTCATTCAGGCACTCTTCCAATTCTTGGGTGCAATAGCACATTACAATTTTAATGTTTATTAATGTACATTAATTATACATAATAGTGAGATTCATTATGATACTTTGTGCATATATATACATCATATATGATGTATTTTGATTTTTTTTCACCCATTATTTCTCCTGTTTCCTTCCCACATCCCTTCACTTCTATGTCTTTTTATTCTTGTAACACAATGGGTTTTTCTGGGGTGTTTATAGCAGCATGCACTCCTTATCAGTGTCTATGCCATTAAAGAGATGTTTCCTCTTTGTTGTTAATGCACACCGGAACAAACCACAGTATCATATGACCCATGCTAGAGTTTATTTGGGCAGGTTGCTAGGCAGGAGCAGGGAGAAGAGAAGAGAAGTGAGCGAACCCCTCATGGCATTCCTTTAAGAGGGAACAAGTGAACACAACCACACCCAAAATATGAATATGGATGAAAAGGTAGCATGCAGGGTGTGGTGGAGAGGTGGGAGGGGTTTACGCGACTCTGCCTGATCATGCATATGAGAGGGGTGTGCCCTCTGCATCTGTGTTCTGCCAAGTTGGGTTAGTAGGTTTACCCTGTAGCTACCTCGTGCCAGGAATTCTTACAGTCTTTCCCCATGAAACAGCACTTTCATAGATCACAAACACTTGGAAGTAGCAGTAATACAGTTCTGTCCCATGCTTAACATCTGCCTCGTTCTGCTTTTTATGTCTCTAGTGGTTTCAATGAGAAACCATATGCTAAGATGTTTAAACCCCTGGTCCCCCAGTGGGTGGACCTGTTTGGGGAGGCTTAGGGGGTGTGGCCTTGCTAGAGGATGTAAGTCACTGGGTTTGGACTCTTACTCCACATCCAGTTTGACTTCTCTGCTTTCTGTTTGCAATTGTGGGCGTGGGCTCTCTGCTTCCTCTGGCCACCATGCTCCTCCCCCATGATGGGCTCTTACGCCCCAGGAGCCATGAGCCCACATAACCTCCCTGGACCTCCTATAAGGTGACAAGGTCATGGCATTTTACCACAGCAAAATAAATTTACCTAATACAATGCCCTTCCTTCATTTTTCAGCTCTTTAGTATCTATGTATCTCTTGTCAAAATTTATTTTCTTTCTTTTTGTCTGATAATTTTGGCCTTCTAGTTCACTAAAATAGATGAAATTAGAATATTCCTTTCATTCGCAACAACTGATGTACTTAGGACTTTTTTTAGAATTTTTAAATTAGCATAATTGTGCATTTTAGTAGTATAGTGAAATATTTTAATTCAGGTAGGCCATAAATAATCATCAGCTGTGGGTAAGGGCTTTCCTGTGCTACAGTGTTATGGGAAGCCCACTCAGACACAGTATATAGCCAATTGAAAGTCTTTATTTTAGCCATCTGGGACCACACCCACATTTTCAGTGACCTAGGTGAATATCACGTTTTTAAAGGCAGAGACCACATCCTGGTATCTCACTGGGCAGCTACCAGGGACTTTGCAGAGGTCAGCAGTAAGCAGTTTTAACCCAAGCTGAAATAAGCAGGTAATTGGAAGAGGTTCTCCACCAACAGGTAGTTTAACAGGAGCTAAGTTAGGTAGGACATCCTGACATTTGGTACCTAGAATAGAGCTGGGTAATTTCCCATGGGATTCTCCATCAAGATCAGAGTCTAGTCAGACTTAAAATGGCCTCCCCGCAAAAATATACAAGATGGCAGAATCTCTGCACGGTCTTGCCTGGTCACAACTGTACAAACAAAGCCTCCAAATGGAATATCATAAGCTTTTGAGGGGGGAAGACGTCCTGGGGAGATACCACACATAGAGAACACACACACATAGAGACAGAGAGATGCATGTTTATGTGTGTGCAGATGCACATGTTCGTATGTGTGATTGTGGAGACCAAGAGATCAACTTTGAGTATTGCTTCTCAGGAACTATCCACCTTGGTTTGTATATGTTGCATGGTGTGTGTGTGTGTGTGTGTGTGTGTGTGTGTGTGTGTGTAGAACGCAAGGTTGATCATGGGTGTCTTCTCCTATCACTAGGCTCCTTATGTTTTGAGATAGTTCCTTACTAACTAGTTGGTCATGGAGCACCAGAGATTCTCTTGTCTCCTGCTGCCTAGAGCTAAGGTTACAGACACACACCAGCATATCCAGATGTTTACATGGATACTGGGGGCCCAAATTCAAGAACTCATACTTATGCGTTTTACCAACTAAGTCACCTGTCTAGCTTGTGCTTGTTTTTTTGGAAGCAGTGCTTCACCCTGGGACTTGAAGGGTAGTCAGTTTGACTAGGCTGGCTGGCCAATAGACAACAGAGTCACATGACTCTGCCTCCCTAACGTGAGGACCACAAGTAAACGCCACCATCTCTGTCTTATCACATGGATTCTGGGAACCAAACTCAAGACCTCACACTCACATGCCAAGCACTTTTCCAACTGAACTATCTACTCAATTTTTTTTTCTGTTTTGAGATAGTTTTATTTTGCAGCTCAGGGTTGTCTTGAACTCACAGATTCTCCTTCCCCAGCTTTTCAAATGCTAGGATTACACTTATGCATAGCTACATCTTGTTATCTTAGGTATGTGTTACCATAAAAGAAAGCTGATGACCCATGGGTTATTATTTATATTCATCCAAACAATGTCCAAGGCACACTGAATGCTTTTTCTCCTATTAATCCCTCTGTAGTCCATTATTTCAGTTATGGAATTAGCTATGAAGCACTACAATGTCAGAATTTCTCTCCTTTTCTACATTATAACAAAATGTGAGTCATGGGGCAGGATATGTGTTGAGGTAAAACATGGATCTAGGAAGAATGTAGAAACTAGAGAAAGCAGTGCTGAAGGGCTAAAGAAATAGATTACAGGGCAAAGTACTTGCTGTGCAAGCATAAGGATATGAGTTCAAATCCCCAGCACTCACATGAGAAGCCAGATGTACCTTTAATTATCTGTGACTACAGCTCTGAAGGACCAAGAAAGGCAAATTCCTGGGGCTTGTTGGCAGCCAGCCTATCTCAAATGGTAAGCTCTTGATCAATAAAGAGGTCAGGTCTCAAAAAGTGAGGTGGAAAATGCCTGAGGCAGATGTTCCAACATTGACCTCTGTACTGTACAGACATACACTCTTGCATACACATATTTATATACATTGATGTGCATGTAACACATACACACATATTCACATGCACACACATAAGCCTCACAAGCAAAATTTCTGATAGAAGAAAAAAAAGAAAAAAGTGTTGGGAGACACTTTTAGGAAAGAAAAGTATAGTGGGATTATGTGTTACATTTTAAATAATTGTCCTGCCTATGGGTTTAATAAGAAGCTGATCAGCTGAAGGCAGACAGGAAGTGTGGGTGGAGCTACCAGACTGGGAAAATTTCAGAGCAGAGCAGACATGCCAGACAGACATCACAGAATCACCAGAGCTGCCAGGAGATGCAGAGGAAATGCTGCTGAGAAAAGGTACTGAGTCACATGGCTGAACAGGATAAGAGAGATGGGTTAGTTTAAGATTAAAGAGCTAGCAAGTTATATGCCTGGGCCCTAGGTTGATCAGTGTAAAAATAATAAAGCATTTGTGTGATTATTTGAGCCTAAGTGGCAATGGGGCTGAGAGTGGGTCCAATCCTCTGGTCTAGACCAGAAAGACCAGATAAAATTCATTTTCTGCAATAATGAAAACCAGGTTTCTTTTGCTTTTGTTTTATTTTATATTTTATGAAAGCATAGATGTTGGCTTTTCTGGAAACAAGAATGTGATTGGGAAGAAGCTCAGACAACAGAAACGTTGTGCCTTTTGCATAGGAAATAAGACAGACTGAGGCTGGACAGGCAGCTTGCTGCTCTCACAGAAATCCCAGGTTCTAATTCCAACACCCACATGGCAGCTCACAACTATCTGAAACTCCAGTTGCAGAGGATCCAACACCTCTTCTGACATATGCACGCTCATGATGTGCACACATATACCTTCTCTCTCTCTCTCACACACACATATGTGCACACATATACTTTCTCTCTCTCTCTCGCACACACACACATAAAATAATTTTTTAAAACATAGAGCAAGAAAACAAAGTCACTCTCACTAAAAACATTAAACCGTTTCTATTATTTTATTTTATATCAACTATGGGGCTGGGAAAGAAGAAGAAAAGAAATCCTGGAAGAGAGATTCTGAAAGAAAGGCATTTACCCTGTGGGACATTTCAATCCTCTTCAGTGAGGACAGCCCAGAAGAAAATAGAATTTATTAGGCTCACAAATAAGGAGTGGGATCCTCAGCCTGGGGCAGGACTGAAACCAAGGCTAGATAAGGATTAGAGTAAGGGTGGGGGTGGAGCTGGCCAGGCTGTAGGTGAAGAGGCCCAAGGAAGCTCTCATAACTGAGAGGCAAGGGACAGAGAGTGGGTCCCCGAGGCCCAGCAAGGCAGCACTGAGATGCCGAGTCTGCAGCATTTAGAATCCATGAGCTATCATCCACTGGGGGTTTTCAAGACAGCTGATGTCCACTAGCTTGGATACAATTGATGTGCTAGCTCTGAAACTGTTACCTTGTAGCAGGATCCTAGTTTGGAAAGAGGAGGGGAGGTCTTTGGCTGGGGACCCTCCGACTGTTCATTTGATGGCAAAGAATCAAAGTCAGGGGAATCATCTATTGGTCTATTTCTCAAGAACAGATTATCCATTTTTTGCAGGCTCTGCTCTTTTAGACATATCAAATGCATACATATCTTAGAAAGATGGACTTTTAGATACAGCTACAAAAGCATATGCCATAATGTAGCTGAGGTCACCCTGCCCTTCCACCTGTACAGAATTGACTCATTCCTCAGATTGTTTGAAGTTCAATGTTTTCTTCACTGTTTCTGGTGAAGCCCGGGGGCCAATTCATAGTCGGTTTTAGTTCTTATTTCCTGCTTTTGTAGAACTATTTGAGGATCACATTGCCATGCTATCCACACATCCTCTGACTCTGTGACATCTTGGAATCAGCTCCCTTTGAGTCCTGCCTACCACCACTGAGTCATGCAAAGCATCTTTACATACAGTAGCCTTTGTTGAAGACTGATGTGCACCGATGACTGTCAGCTATGATTTTTAAAAATTAATTATTCCTGTTTTTAGATATCCTTTACTGCTCCACACGCATGCATAGACTTCCTTAGTGAAGGAAGAAATGACTCTTGAGAACGCGGAGGATACTATGGAGTTCACATTTGAACCTAGAGCCAGTCATGGTACTGGATGCATGTAATCTTAATTCTTGGGAGGTTAAGGCCCAAGGATCAGGAGTTCAAGGCCAGCTTGGGCTACAAGACACCTTGTATCAAATAAATATAAATGCCAATCAAACTTGGCCTTCTGGGTCAGAAAGGAGAATGTAACACATTTTATCTGAGTTTATTTATGTCTGTTGGCTTTGTCTTTGTCTTTACTATTTGGTCATATAGTGCCTAGACTTCTTGTCACTATGATAGTGTCTGAAATGAACGTAATGGAGGAACCTGGCTCACAGTTTCAGAGGTTTCTGTGTGAGGCTGGCTGAACTGATGTTGGACTGCTGTGAAGCAGGGCAATGTTCAGGGCAGAGGACTGTTCCATGGAAGAAGCTGCTCACCACAGGGCAGTCAGGAAGTCAAGAGGCAAGTCAGTGAAGAGAGATGTGAGGTAAGACACCACGCCTTTCACAGGCAGCTCCCAGGGATTCGATTCTTTCAGCCAGGCTTTGCCCTCTCATTTCTACCAACTCCCAAGATTGTTATTAAATTATTAATCCAGCAATGGATTGGCCCATTAATTAGGTCAGAGTACTCATGACCCAGTGACTTCCTCAAAGCCTGTCAGCTGGCAATAAGGCCTTTAACACATGAGCCATGGAGGAAGGACATTTCCTAGACAGACCACAACAGTCTCCTTTGTAACTTTAGACAGTCTCTTCCTCTGATTCTCCCAGAGATTATTTATATTCTCTCCCTCTTCCCTTCACCCGCTCTCTCTCTCCGCTGGGGCTCAAACCAAGGGCTTCGCTAGTATATACTATATCCCCTACCACCCAGCGACACCCAAAAACTCTCAAGCAGTTTTCTTTCCTTTTAGCATCTTTTATGGGAGGAGGGTGCATGCCACAGTATCTATGGAGGTTGGTCCTCTTCTTCTACCTTGTCATTCTAGGGATCAAACTCATGTAGATAGGTTTGGCAGCAAGCTCCTTTGCCTGCTGGATCTCACTAGCCCCTCAAAGAATTTTCTAAAGAAGAAAAATCTTAGCCCATCATTAAAAGGAGACTTTAACTGTTGCTTTCACTGTTCACTCTGTTATGTTTATTTTTCAGCGCTCGGGACTGATGTGAGATGAGCGAGCCGTTGGGATGATTCGATTTAAATCCTAGCATGAACAAGTCTCCTGCACCCCTCAAACCTCAGTCTTTCTTCTAGCGTCAGTCTGGAAGAGCCTGACATCTCACTGGCACCCTGAAGTTTAGCTGTGTGGAAGATGCTTGGCTCTCTGCCAGGCCGGACTGGAGCAGAACCGCCTTTGGTCTAAGGACTGAGTTTCCCTATAGCGCTAAGAATGAAATTCTCCAGGCCACCCCTCCCACCAAGAAAGACACATTGGAGGCAACGAGCTTCATGTCTGCACCAATGCCTGCTAGTCTGGCTGGAAAAGGGACGCTGCAGCTGGTCAGGAGGGCCTTTCCCAGTGTCTCTCTCGCCATCTGCCTCTCTCCTGAAATGTCCGAGTGAGTGTGGGGGGAAAACCTAATGTGAGACCCACATGCCCGCATTTCATGCAGCTGCTCTTGGCTTGGTCACGCCTGAGTTTGCACCCAGGACCCTCGAAAGCTCTGTGCATTATGGTAATTAGCCATCTGCTTCAGTCTTTCGAGGCTGCTCACAAAAGGAAGGCAGGAAGTTCGGCGTTAATAGCAGAAATTGAGGTGGTGAGCCCCCCCTCCCCAGTCCCACATGGTACAGTGAACTGTCTAAGCCTCAGAGCTTCAGAGTCTGTCTCAGCCCTGAGCATGCCTCCCAGCTAGCTCTCAGTATTCCCTGAGAATGAGCAGGAGTTCCCTCACCATCACCTACTGCGAAGTCTGCACAGACTGTGAGGATGTCTCTGGTCTCTCAGTGGAGACCAAAACATGAAAATTTGCTTCAGAAATTCCTTTCTTTGCCTTTGGAGACTAAGTAACTAGACATAACGTAACTGACATTTTCCTCTTTAGTACCAGCTATTACCAAGATTCTAAGATTGCTTTTACATGTCTCAGTATATTAGCATTGAAAGGAACTGATTAGTAGGAAATATTTACATTTTATAAGTCTTTTCTAGTATAGAGATATCACGATGAATACATAGTTACGGAATACATAGTTACGTATTTGTGTACCTCCAAGATCTGTAAGTCTACTGGAAGAAACTGTGTCATATATAAACAAAGCTCTAAAGACAAACCTTCATTTTGTTTGTTTGATCAATTTTTTTGTGGCACTAAGGATTGACCCAAGGCCTTGTACACACTAACCAAATATTTAACATCTAAGCTACACCCCAGCCCTGGGACCTTAACTTTAAATACAATGGGTATATTTATATAGAAGACCTTGAAATCATAAACATATAATTATACTTAATTGTGCAATATGCACATAAATAATAGGCTTTAAAAACTTTATGCTAAATATATATGCAAATATTGAGCTCCATCTATATAAGAAGGGGTAAGCAGCATATAAACTCTGGGCTTGTGAGCTAGTTCAAGTCTCATGTGTTAGCCATGAGAAGATTGTGGGCTGGTTCAGGCCCTCAAGGGCATTAGCTTGAGCTTTGTGAAATCCCCCTCTGTAGGACAGGGAATACATCTGTGGTGTGGTAGGGACACCCAGGTGTAGCAAGAGGCCAGCTAGCCCAGGAAGGTGTTGAGTAATGGACACAGTAAGAGCAATAGGAATGGCAAAGCTGGGATTATATGAAGAAGCAGAGGAATGGAGAAAGTCCTGGATACCTGGGAAGGTGGAAGGATGTGCAGAGGGCCAGAAGGTGTTCCCCTAGAGACTGGCCTTGAAGGATGCATGAATGACAAGGGGGATAATACTGGAGGCTTGGATGTAGCTGGTGGTAACGTACTTTGTAAGCATGCATGAGATCCTAGGTTTAATCCTAGGCATCATGTACACACCGAGATATGTAGAACTTGCAAAGCATAAAAGTCCAATGTGTCAGTGGCTGTCTGGAGCCTTGGGTAATGGAGATGGAGCCAAAAAGGGATTCTGCAGAATGGCACACAGGAGCCTTCTGCATGATAGTTTTTCTCCTGTGGCTAAAGTTTAAGAGGGGGTGGTTACAGCAGGAAAATTATGAAACCAGACAGGTTTGAGAGAGGTCAATTTGTCAGCTGAGATAAGGGAACCTAGAAGAAGGGTGTGGCTGAGGCCATGATGACATCGTGAATCAGGAAATGAGTGACTTCTAGAGTCTGGTGGAACTGTTAAGACATCGGGCCTGAAGGAGGAGGACTTTCTTTTTTTTTTAAGTGACTGGCTGCATAGAAATGTTATGGTCTTGGAAGACACAAAACACAGGAAGATGAGTAGCTCTGGATGACAGAGCCTTGTTCTGCACATCCTGCTGTGAGATCTCCCCAGGAGGCAAGGCAGATACAGCTCTGGAGGCCTGTAAGGAAGTTACACACCCAGGCGCGGTCTCCACTCCAGCTGTTTGGAAGTATAAAGAAAGTACAGCTGGGAAAACAAAACAAAACAAAACCCAGCAATAAACTATCCCAGGACCTGGTCTGCTCTGCTCATTGCTTGCTTGTTTGTCTCTCAGTTCTAAACCACAGACCGGTTTGAACTAGTTAAGCATATACTACTCAGACAGAGGACCCAAATTTTGTTCTCAACTGTAGGAGATCTGGCGCCCTCTTCTGGTCTCCATAGCATCACACTTGGGTGCACATACCCATACTCAGACATACTTAGAATTAAAATTAAACAGTTTTAAAAGTGGTTATCATGGGGCTGGAGAGATGGCTTAGTGATTAAGAGCACCGTCTGCTCTTCCAGAGGACCCGGGTTCAATTCCCAGCACCCACATGGCAGCTAACAACTGTCTGTAGTTCCAGTTCCAGGCAAAACACCAAGGCAAATAAATAAATAAATGAATAAATAAATAAATAAATAAATAAATAAATAAATAAAGTTTAAAAAAAAAGTGGTTATCATTACAAAAAAATGGTTGAAGATGAATCAAATTTCCAAGGTGCTTTCTCTTTGCCAATGAGTATACATGCTGTTGTTTTTGTTTGTTTGTGACAGGATCACCTGATTGTGTAATGCTGGCTGTCCTGGAACTTGCTGTGTATATCAGGCTGGTCTCAAACTCACACTTGCCTCCAAAAAACTTACTTATTTAAGCTTTTCTCTATTTTTGTTTTATGTATATGAGTGTTTTGCCTCCATGTATCTCTATGTATTGCTTGCCTTGTATTCATACAAAGGCATCAGAATCCACAGAACTGGAGTTACAGATGATTGTGAACCACTGTGTGGGTGCAGGGAATAAAAGCCGGGTTCTCTGGAAGAGCATCCAGTGCTCTTAACCACTGAGCCATCTCTCCAACCTAAGTTAGTATACTTTTATTGAGATATGACTTACATACAGTGAAATATTCAGATCTTTAGTGTATCATTCAGTCTGTTTCCAGAAATTCATATTCAGGCAGAACATGCACCTAGAAAATACCTTCCTGCCAGAACATCTCCCAGAGCACTGTCTGCTCTGTTTCTATCAATGGAGTTAGTTTCTGCTATTCTGAAATTTCAAACAAATTGATTCATCCAGTATATGAACATGAGGCTTTCTTTCACTGAGCATAATGAATTTGAGATCTATTATGTGGCTGCATGTCATGTGGCTATGTCTTTTCTTTTTACTCCTTAGTAGTTTGCCAAGGGCTTTTCATATTGTGAAAAGATCATTCTGCTAGAAATGCGGTTTTTATCAGTTACTTCTCCCATAGTGTTTTTGCCTAAGGCTCAAATAGCACCTCTTCACTTTCCTCTGAAACAGGAAGCTTCTGTAATACTGTCATTTTGCTTTGTGATTGATTTCCATCATATCTCTGCCATATCATAACACACACACACATACAAACACGCATATGAGTGAGAGCCCAATTAGACATTTTTAAAATAAAAGAATTTAGAATAGGAACGACATCACTGATCCATAAAGCCAAAAATTTCATGTGGTTCAATTATGCATTACAGTTTTTTTTTTTTTTTTAAGTAGGTCTGCAGAGATAGTTCAGTAGTTAAGAGCACTGGCTATTCTTCCAGACAACCCTGATTCTATGTCTAGCACCTGCAAGGATGTTCACAACTGTCAGGAATGCCAATCCCAAGGGAACTACTGCCCTCTTCTGGCCTCCATGGGCACTGCATACACATGGTGTAGATATGCAAACAGGCAGAACACTCATCACACAAAAATTTTAAAAGGGAAGAAATAAAATTTTACAAAAAGAGTTAAGCATTGACATGGAATCACACCTCTAATCTCAGCACTTGGGAGGTAGAGACAGGCAAATCAGGAGTTCAAAGTCATTCACATTTATATATCAAATTTGAAGTCAGCCTGGGCTGCATGAGATCTTATCTTAAAAAACAAAAGTTTAAAATCCTCCACCGAGTAGCTATTTCAGCATCTGTCTAGTAGATCACTATTGAAGGCTTTTTTCCATCTGTCAGCTATTTCTTCACATGACCAACTGTTTTCTTTGCTGTACAGAAGATCTTTAAAAAAAATTATATAACAAATATGGTTGTTTTGCCTGTATGCATACCATGTGGGTGCAGTACCCACAGAGACCAGGAGAGGGCAGTGGATTCCTTAGAACTAGAGTGATGGTTGTGGGCCACCAAGGGGGTGCTTGGAATAGAACCTCTCTCAGAGCCTTATAAGGAAGTTTTTTAATTCCACAAGTTCGAATCTGCTTATTGCAGTTTTCTCCTTAGTGAATCCACCTACATACCCTTGTTCTTTTCACACCTTTTGTTGAACAGTTTCAGGTCTGAATCCTCTGCCCCATTTAGAGCTGGGTTTTGTACAGAACGTTCGTTTGGAACTTCCAGCTCATCTCCGCACAGTCCAAGAAGCTCCGGTCCTGTTTCTCTCCCTAAACTCAGTGGGCTCAGAGTCCTAAACAAAAGAAAGAAGCTAAAATCCCAGTTCCACATTCTGGCAGCTATTACAGCTTCCTCCCATGAAGTTGTGAGCTGCCCAAGTCTCTGCCTAAGCACTCCGCTTTTGACCATACTTGGGCACAAACCCAGCTTGTGATGGACACACCATCGCCCCTCCCCCAGAACCTATAAAGTCTCCCTGTCTTAACTCAGGCATGTGACTTCTCTGGCCCTAACACTCTGAAAGCAATGAACCTACCTGACAGTTGTCCTCAATGAACCTGATGTGATATATATATATCCTTCTGCTGCATATAAGAAATACACCTCAACCTCAAAGACAGACACAGGCTCAGAGTAAAGGTTGGGTATATATATATATGTTGGCTTGATCTGGCCTATTGCATCAGTGGAGAAACCTATTATCTGGAGGCAGAAACCCTATTACAGAATGAGAGATACGAATTTAGTTTCTTTCTTTTATGTGGGAGTATTTGTTTAGCACCATTTTGTTAAAGAAATTCACTATTAGTGTAATACTATAACATAATATACCATGTCAATATCCTGGGCTTTTAATTTGGATTTTGTTCTGTTTAATTTTAGTTTTTGTTTGTTTTTTATATAAGACCTGGCTGGCCTTGAGCCTCTAATTTTCTTGCCTGCCTTCCAACTGTTACCAGTGCTCAGGGTCTTGGCTAGATGTTTCCAGATTCTTGTCCTCTTAGCCAAAGAGTTGAAAATAAGGCCCCCATACAGATTTGCAACTGAGCAAGATAACTTGATTTGGAACAAATGGATAGTGCAGACAGAAGAAAGGGTGTGAGAACCAAAGTTATGTTTTAACTTTTAATTCCTGTGCCTGGGAAATTCATAAAATAAAAATGCCTCTGATCTGGGCTGGAGAGGTAGCTCAGTGGTTAAGAGCACCAGCTGCCATTCTAGAGAACCTGATTTCAATTCCTATAACCACGCGTGGCTCATAGCCATCTGTAATGAGGTCTGGTGCCTTCTTCTGGTGTTCAGTCACACATGCAGGCAGAACATTGGATACATAATAAATAAATCCAAAAAAAAGTGTCTCTGATCTGCAAGTTCTTTGCCCAAGGACAGACACTTCTGGAATGCTGGAGAAAGTGGTTCATGTAAGATAACAAGCCACATGTTTTCTCTCCCCGAAACCAGTTTGTTTGACCCAACTGCACCAGATGTGTTTGATCACATGTGGGTGGGAAGTACATAGGCAGGAAGTATGTCAGGATGTATGTTTGCCCCATTGGGCCTGATGGGAAATACATAGCCTTATGGGTTTGCATTTATAAATCTCAGCAAACTATGACATGATGCTATTTTCTGGGAATCCTGGAATGGACCTGGCCAGAGTTCATAATACTGGCCAGTATTTAATTAAAGCTTGGATCAAATTTGGTTCATAATTGTGGTAGTGGTCTTATTCTTGCCTGATGGGATTAACAAGAGGTGTTGTCAAGACTGACAGGCCACACAAGGGCCCCAGGCTATAGCCAGGGATTCTTTCTGAGGAGTCCCAGGGAAAGAGAAGGGGGTGACCGTTACTAAGTCTGGTGGGTCTCTATTTTGTTTGATAGGTTGTACTATATAATCATTTCTCTTTTGTGCCTGTCCCTTCCCAAAATGCATCTGTTTTTATTCACATGCACACAGTTGTGCATAGGCCTAGATTGGCAGATAGGGTCTTCTCCCTAAATGATTTCTAGAGGACATGGTTTTGCCTTACTGGACATGCACTCAAAATAGTTCAGGTCATATTAGCCCTTCTGCTTTTCATAACCAGATACACCGGGAATATACTTGAACAGAAACTGTCCAGATTTTATTGTTACCATGGGTGAAAAAATTTGTTATTGTTCAGAGATAGGAGTATGTATAATTTGATGCATGGTTGATGGGGGTGAGGTACCACCATGCCCAACTTTGAAAATGTTCTTTACAGCGCCCCCATCACTTAACCCACCACCACTTCCACCAAAAATCTAACCCGGTATCACATATTACATTTAGTTGTCATGTGTGACAAAATTTTAAGGAACAACAACAACAAAAATCTAGTATTGCTGGAGTTGCTGGTGCATACCTTTAATCCCAGAACTTGGGAGATAGAAGCAGGTGGATCTCTGTGAGGTCAAGGCCAACTTTATCTACAGAGTGAGTTCCAGGACATCTAGAGCTACACAGAGAAATCCTGTCTCAGGGGGCTTTTTTTGTTTTGTTTTTTTTAAAAAACAATCCAGTCTCTGTACAATCCCATGTAGCGTTTAGTAGTAGGGAACACTCTCTTCCCTACTGGTGTCTGGTAATGTCCTCTGGAAGGTGATCAGAATGATCCTGGAAGCTCTAATCACTCACCATGCTTTAAGATAAAGCTTAAATGCAATCAGTTATTATTTTGAATTCTAAATAAGATGTGGCTCCATCAGACAGGGAAATTAGGAAAAGAATTCCTTAAAGTAAGTCCAAAGGTCCTTAGAATTACCATGAGGACATTTGAATATCTACAGAGACAAATGTGAAACTCTGACAGACTCCCCAGTTATATTAGAATCAAATAACAAGTAGTGTGACTGCACCTTTCTAGAATCTCTAACTCAATGGTTCTCAACCTCCTCCCCCAATGCCAGGACACTTTAATACAGTTCCTCACGTTGTGCTGACCCCCAACCATAAAATTATCTCATTGCTACTTCAAAATTGTAACTTTGCTTCTGTTATAATCTTGATGTAAATATCTGATATGCAGGATATTTGACATTCAACCCCTATGAAAGGGTTCTTCCTTCTTTAAAATGGTCAGTTTGCAGGTTGAGACCCACTATTCTAGAAGGTTCCAATAGAGTCCCTAATGGCAGATGGAACTAGGTAAAAGCCTTGCTGGGGTCCAAGATCTACAGTCCTCAAATCCCTAAAAGTATCTCTAGTTCATAAACAGCTCTGCCAAAATACACACGGGAAGGAAGACCAACATTGTTGAGGATGTGGTTTTTGTTTCTTTGGTGGGTGAGGAATAACTTACTGATAAATTGTGTATGGATTTAAAAAAGCCAAATGAAAATATTAGAAATAATAACTGTGCATGATGGTGCATGACTTTTATCCCAGCACTCGGGAGGCAGAGGCAGGCAGATCTCTGTGAGTTTGAGGCCAGTTTCAGGACAGGATCCAAAGTGATACCAAAAAAAAAAAAAACCAAAAAAACCAAAAACTCTACCTTGAAAAACCAAACAGAAAATATTAGAAATAATCTGTTCATTTGGCAGCTTTGTTCAAGATATTTGAGTCTTTGGGGTATTTCACATGTTAATCATACAGCCCTAATAAAAATATGTAATAAAGATTGTTTAGATTTATGACTTCAGATCAACATTTTACTGTTTGTTCACAATATTGGAAAGTCAAAGAAAGATAAAATTCTCTTTTTAGGAGTTTTATTTTTATTAGATTTATAATACTTTGGTACTATTTACTAGATCTTTGGTACTATTTATTAGAGAATATTATCTGTTGAGATAGAACCCATTAAAAGTATAAATGCATTTGAACTATTTAAGTGCGTTTAATTGACAAAGCCTGTAAATAATATAAAACATAATCAAAGGCCATTTCAGAAATCAAAAGGCCATTTCACAGAGATTATTAACAGTTCGCTAGAGTATTGCATATGCTATTATAATATATACACTCAATTTAAATGTTTAATGACTTTTTTATTTTGTTACTTTAACAACTAGAATATTAATTTTAAAAAATATGATTCTAATGTTCTGTGTTTGGAAATCCACCCTCAGAGGCATCACTGCAAGCAATTGGTGCTCTGGAAGCAGAAGCTTCATGTGGCGACCTCAAGGCTTGGCTTAAGCATTGCTCTGTTCAGCAATGACAGGACAGAAGAACCAGCCCTCTCCTGGACCAGAAGAACCAAACTGCCAAGAACCTATGTCACAGAGAGCAAGGAGGAGATGGGTGTTTAAAGCTGTTAGGTCAGGTACACAAGCTACTTTTTAACTCTGTCCAGAGAGAAGGGCATGGAGGCATGACCTGATTCAGGCTGGAGGAGCTGACCTACGATTCACAGGCCCTTGTTCTAATATACTCTAGCCTAGTGGGCTGGGAAAGACATGATACCATGATGGAAGCTGGTCCAGAAAATTCAAGATTTCTGCAAGCCAAATTATCCAACAGTAGAGTCATAAACCATGATTCAAATAGTGTCTGTGAATTTTCAAGAGCTGTGCCCCAATGATGATTCTAAAAATCTGAGGATGTTTTGAACAATGGGATACATGGATAAAAAAATGAGACTTTATTCATAATAAAAAAAAAATCTGAGGACATGGTGTCTGAGGAGCACTTTGTATTTTCTTTCCAGTTTTCCCAACAAATTCATAAAGAGAAAGTAACCAGGCATCTTATTTCCACACAGTGAATAATTTAAAATTTTAAAACTCAGATCTACGGTGTCAGATAGATCGACTCCAGCTTCTAGGAACCTCAGGTTCTGCTCCTTTACTTGAAATGAAATGATCCTATTACATAAACATCCAGCAGGGTTCCTTTCACCAAGTGAAGGATTCCAGATCTAGTCTTCATGGTCCTTTCCAGCCCACCAGTGGTTATCAGTCTCCTCCTGAGGAGAGATATCCATTCAGGACTCAGTTCCTTTTCACATTTTGTCTTAGAGTCAGAAGCTAAGCAGGCCTTTGGCTTTACAGCTAATGACAGAATGGTTCTCTCCCTCCCTCCCTCCCCTTATTCTCTCCCCATTCACCCCTCCCTCCCTCCCTTCATCCTTCCCTCTCTTCCTTCCTTCCTCCCTTTTGTACCATGTACTTAGAAACTGCTTTTACTAAATTCAGTGTCTTCTCACCCCTTAGGCCCACATTAGCTAAAGGCAGAACCTGGCATCACTCCCTATGCTGTGTCTGTCTACTTTACCTTGCCCCAGACCCCGCTTGCCTCTGCAGAAGCATGGCAGTCTGTCACCTAACCTAGCCTGTTTCATCCCCTTCACTACATTAATCCTGTGGTCATCTTGGTTTTCAAATCAGCAGAGCCTCGAGGAACAGACTCTCCACCACCAGGTGGGGCAATTACTCATGAGGGTGAGATTACACGCTGGAAAAGGCATCATCTCGAGGGATGAGCTTGTGTGCTCCAGCAATAAGGATTTCTTAGGACCAGCTTGCAGATTCAAATGGAAACAGTGATCGAGAGACAGGACCACCTGTGGGTGATGCAAAGTCTTTCCCTTGTTCAGGTCTACTTAAACCTAAATCTCAGCCAGCCTTGACGCCTATAATCCCAGCCACCAGAGGCAAGAAAGATCACCCCAAAGTCTGAGGCCAGCATGGTCTATACAGTGAATTCCAGGCCAGGTTGGGAGATTCCAACTCAAAAGCCGAAGGAACAGTTGTAGAAAGGACACATGGGGAGAAGTGCCGTAAAATGCTATGCTTTGCGTTTAGGAACTCAGAAATCCTGAGCAGCTGCAGTTAGCTCCACAAGACCTGCACAAGAGAAGGCTGCCCAGAGTCCATCATGGAAGGGGAGGCTTATAAAGCCCTACCCCTCCTGGACAAGGAGCTATGGATAGTTTACAATTGCTGAGGAAGGGTAGCATTTTCCTCAGTGTTAAATTGCTCATCCATAGGCTGGTGAGATGGTTCATCAGGTAATGGCAATTGCCACCAAGCCTGACATCCTTGAGTTTGATCTCTGGGACCCACAAAATGGAAGGAGAGGACCAACTCCTGAAAGGCCTCTGACCCCTCCCTGACATATATGTGTGTGTATATATATATATATATATATACACATATATATGTATATACCTATGTACACATACAGACATATATACACATATATACATATGGACACATACATGCCCATATATGCACACACACTTACATATATACACACAGAGACATAGATGCTCACACACACACAAATAAAAAATTGCTTGCTTATGCTCCAGGAAATAATGGCCTATACCCATGCTCTCATAAGCAGCCCTAATTAAACTCAGCAGGTCACATCAAAACAAACAAAAGTGGCTAAGAAAATATGAGGGGACGTCACTGAAGGGGCATAAAAATTTTTAAAGACTTAGAGAACCAGGGTGTCTCTACTGTGACTTTGTGTCTTCTGTATGAGAGGGAAACTGTACCCATGTCAACAATATGGTCACTTAAACAAGACCTTCCCCATGGCACAAGTGACATGCCAACGTGAATAGAAGAAGAATCCCACAGGGACCCATCCAAATGAAAAGCTACAGGCAATTAATGAGGTGGGGGGATTCTCCATGGAAGATTACAATTTCCTGCTTCCTTTTTGAACTACAGAAATCATTTCCTCCCATCTCCCCCTCATCATAAACCACATCTCATCTTCTTAGGCATTTTGATTTTGGCCATCTGCAAGCAGTTGTTACAAGAGAGCCCCTCACTATGAATAAATCAACATGTCCCGCTCAAGGTCAGACCAAGCCCGGCTTTCTTACCACCCTCTATCTCTCTACAGCTGCTTTGGAACAATGTAACACTATCTAATCCCAGGAGGCTACTGTAGGTTCCGTGGTCCCACAGAGAGGCCTTACACAATTAAGAGAGGTATACATCAAAGTATTTTAGAAATACATCAGTGGAAACATCAGAGTCGAGTTATATGAAGACAGAGTATCTGTAAGTCTCAGGTGTTAGCTGATGACATTCTTAGCGTCAGGGTTGGTGGAAGCTGGTGGTCTGTAAGATAATGATTCCAAAAGGCCTTTATCTGTTACCTACGGGATATTAGATCTGATAAAGAGGCAAGCTAGGAATATTGAGGAGGCTAAAGCTAGCCAGCCCCAGTTATAATGTATAATTAAACTAGGAACCTTCAACATTCCATCCAGTCTCTCCACAAACTAGTTCTAATCTGTCCATCAGTCTTTGCAGACATCCTTCTTCAACAGAGGATTCAATGTTTGTGGGTCTGTGTGTATCTGTGTGTGGATATGTCTCTGTGCATATATGTCTGTGTGTCTATGTGCAGTCTGTGTGTCTGTGTGTGTCTCTCTCTCTCTGTGTATGTGTCTCTGTGTGTATCTCTCTCTCCTCTCTCTCTCTCTCTCTCTCTCTCTCTCTCTCTCTCTCTCTCTCTCTCTGTGTGCGTCTATGTGCATGCCTATGTATCTCTGTATGTCTATGTGTTTGTGCCTGTCTGTGTGTATCTGTGTGTCTGAATCTCTCTCTCTCTCTCTCTCTCTCTCTCTCTCTCTCTCTCTCTCTCTGTGTGTGTGTGTGTGTGTGTATGTGTGTGTGTGTGTGTGTGTGTGTGTGTTGAAAGGGAAGAGAACAAAAACCTGGGTGAGGGAGACACCTAGCTGTCTTCTCACACTCGGGGCAGAAAAGGGAGTTACTGATTCTTCGACTCACCCACAACGCAATGGTGACCAGCTGTCCTATAATCAAAGTCATGTTAGCAAGACGAAACATCACAGGTTGCATGTCATGGGACAGAGAAACCTCAAAAATGGGAACCCGAAGATCCAGAGACATATCCTTAGATTTGTTGAATAATGAGAAGGTAGAAGTAACCAAACAAAGGGACAAGTGTAATGGCCACAGACTGGGATGTCTGCCCGTGTTTTGTGTAGCATTCTTCCTGCCAGGCATGGGGCAGCACCCCCTGGAATGAGAATCTTCAAGGACAAAGTGGAAAGAGGAGAGGGCTGAGGGCTGTTCTGGGTTTTATGGCCATGGTGGGCCAGGTGATTTTAGTTTCTATGACACGCTCCAGGGGAAAAGATATTTTGTTTTCTATGGAAAAGACACAAGAAACAAAGATCATAAACTTGCTATAATGAAAAAAAGAAAAAAATTGTCGGAAAGCTAAAAGCCATACATACATACATTTTGATCCAATCTAATGTCTATTGAACTTGAGCCGGTATCTGGCATGTTTGGATGAGGGCAACAGAATTAACCACATGAAAGAAGAAGTAACTTGAAGATAGTATCTGGAGTGAAAAGATAATTAAACATTTGATCTGTTTTTCTGGCTTTCTGTAAACAGTTTTGTCCTTATATATAACATGCTTCAACTTTCTAGTGTTCTTTTCTGAACGTATACACTTTAAGGATTGCCTAGAAAGACTCCTGATGTCCGAGACATGAGTTAGCACCCTTAGGCTGTAAGGGGAGGGTCCATGTGACCTCTGTTCTGGCTGGATGAGTAACACAAGATTCTTTGTCCAATTGGAACAGAGTGAATTTGTATAGGGTACATGGACTCCCTGCTGGCTAGGCCTGTGATACACTCAATAATGAGGACTTCCAACAGATATTACCTCAGTCTCCATCAGAGCCCTGCCATAAAAGGCCACTGGGCAAGCAGCGTGTTAATATTCCTCCTTTGGAACCGTTCCCAGTCTGGGCGTTCTTTCTTATTTTTCCTTAATAAATCTATGCTTTTGTTTCTTTTCCTTCTTGGGTGTGAGACAACAAGCCCAACAGCCCCTGGCTTGATTTGCCTTTTGTGACCTTGTTTCATTCTGTTGTGTGATAAAATGTTCTAACTAAAGGCAACCGAGGGGAAGAAAAGGTCTGCCTTATACTCTGGGTCATAATTCATTGGCTTCAAGCAAGAGCTTTTAACAGAAAGGAAAGTTGCATGGGGCAGGCTCATGCTTACCTAGTGTTTTTATAACAGCCTAGAGGGGCCTGCCAAGGGAATTTTGTCACCCACAGTGGGCTGGATTCTCCTATAGCAATTAACAAGCAAGGCGATCCGCTATAGATGCGCCCACAGACCAATCTGGTCTGAGCAATCCCTCAGTTGAGACTTCTTCTCAAATGATTCTAGATTAGTGGCTCTCAACCTCTCCGATGCTGAGACCCTTAATACAGTTCCTCATATTGCAGTGACTCCTTAACCATAAAATCATTTTTATTGCCACTTCATAACTGTAATTTTACTACTGTTATGAAGCATAATGTAAATATCTGATATGTAGGATATTTCACTTCCATGTAAGATCCCTTTGACAACCCCCCAAGGGGGTTTGTGTCAAATTGACAATTAACTAGTGACTGCTGATTAGTGGGTACCCAGCCTCCTTAATTAGCTCACCAAGAGCTGAAAAAATTCAGAAAACATATTAAAATCAAAGAAATCAACTCAACACATGATTTTTTTTTTTATGTACTAGAAATTAAACTCAGGGCCTAAGCGCTGCTATCGACAAGAGCTCTAGTCCTGAGAGACACAGCTAACCCCGAGAATCTCGATAGGGAAATAAGTGGTAACTTACTCCTTGTCCTCCGGAAACTCCATTGAAGGCTACTGTGTTATAAAGAAAAGAAAACTACCCATAGGAGCAAAGAGCAGGAGAAGACAGGAGGCAGGGGACTGCCCTGGAATAGCAGTTTCTCAGAGAGGAAACTGTTGAGAAAAGGGGGTGTAGAAAGCAGAGGCAGCTAAGACATGGGCTCCCCCAGGCTGCTGCAAGACCCCTCATAAGTTGAAGAGACTTCACAAAGTGCCTTGAATGGTAATAAGTCAAGCAGGGGAAGAGTGATTTATTCTAGGGTTAATAACTATCATATTTCTTCTAGGGTTAAAGATCAAAGGGCAGATAAAAGAGTAGAGAGTGATCTGGTGCTGGCTAACGTTGAGAAGGTCATAATCTGGGAGGAGGGTGATGTGTAGCCCCACCCTCCAGAAGCACTAAGTTCTCCCAAACTGGGTACAAGGATTCTGGCGTAGAAGCAGAAGCCAATGAAGTTTGAAGAACCACATTCCAGCCAAGACAGAGGTCTTTCATCTGAAACTGCCCTGCTGCACCCACTGCGGGCAGGATCAAAATCTGATTTTTATCATATTGAAGGAAAATAAACTCTATGACACAGTTTTCATTTTTGTTTTTTTGAGATAGGGTTTCTCTGTGTAGCCCTGGCTGTTCTGGAACTCCCTCTATAGACCAGGGTAGCCTTGAACTCAGAGATCTACCTGCCTCTACCTCCTGAGTGCTGGGATTAAAGGCATGTGCTAACACACACAACCAGAATTTAGACTCTAACTCATGATCTTGTTAAGCTCTCGCTTAAGAATTTCCACGATCAGTTGCCACTGGGGAGGCTGGACACACAGTAACATGCGTGAGGATTTTGTTACATACAGGTTCCCAGGACCCTGGGTGGATAGCCTGGTTCCAACGCAGCAGAAAGGTTAAGGCCCTTGAGCTCCGACCAGCGGAAGTCTTTAAAACAAACATACGTACGCAAGATGCCACACACTTTGGCATTCCAGGATTGGGCAAAGGGGTTAAGTACAGCAGCGACCGGCGCAAATCCAACTTTTGAATCCATTGGCTGCTTCGGAGTTCACTTGTAGACCTGGGCCCTGCCCACAGGTATCAACATGCAAATGAATCCAGGTCCTTACAATCTCAACCTTAGAAGAGTATATTGCAGCTGTAAAATATCTGGGTAATTTTTTATTCTACTAACCTGGTAGGAGAAATTAATTAATTAGTGCCCAAGGCTGACTTGACTCCCAGGGGCCTTCCCTTGCCCTGTGGCTGCAGGATACAGAGCCATCACTGAACTCTCTGAATTTCCCTGACATCAATTTAACACATTCTGTCAGTCGGCTGACTGACTACTTTGCAGCCCCACTGGAAACCCTTGGCGTTTCAACAGAGACTCTCCCATTCTAGCCTCAAAGCTGCAGGGGGCAGGGATGGAAGAGCTAGGTGGACAGGGTTCTGCATCCTCCAACCCAAAGCGTCAGCATTGATCTGTTTTGAATTTGAGTCTTTTCACCCAGACAAACAGGAAAAGGAAAGGAGATTTGGAAATGTGTTGGGTTAGACACAATGTATGCTCCAAACAAGTCTTTTATAGCCCTTTCCTGGAAGTGCAGATGGGGCAGAACCCATGGAAAAATGAAAGTGTGAGGCCTGTAGCTCATGAAGCAGTAAAAATGGTTAGTCATGGTAGCATACACCTGTAATTATGGCATTCGGGAAGGCAGCTTGGTCTAATAAGCCAGCTAGGGATACACAGTGTGACTTTTTCTCAAAGAAGAAGGAGAAGAAGAAGAGAAAAAAGAAAAAGAAACAAAAGAAGTCCTAAAACATAGGTGATGTATAACTACAATCCTAATTGTTCTTGGAAAGCAGAGGCAAGAAGAGCCCCATAAGTTCTAGGCCAAACTGGACTATGTGAGACCTTGTCTTAAAAAAAGGTGGGGGGGGCATGGGGAAGGCTGATTGCTGTCATGACTGACAGCCTGAGTTTGATCTCAGAACTCACATGGTAGAAGGAAGAGAGACCTGATTTTCTGAAAGCTGTCGCCTAACCTCCACATGTGGTGCACACATGTGCACATACACAAACAAATATAATTAAAAAATAAACTAAAAAGTAACTCAAGAATAACTCTTCCATATTTGGCCTTTTAACTTGTCCCAGTGTTTGCATTTGCTACATAATGTCATTTGGAGTAAAGAGAGAGTAACATTTCAAGCTCTTAATGTAAACGTTAGTGTTTCCTTTTCTGGTGTACCGCATCAGCTTTGGATGCAAACACTAACTTATACAGAACCGCTAAGGTTACGCTGTTCATATTCCACAGCTTGTCTATGCATGTGTATTTCACTATTAACCAGGCAGGCAGTGGAAATTAAAAAAAACAAAACCAAAAAACTCTCTAGTGCTTTTATCTCAAATCTTGATGTATAGACTCAGGCTCCACCTTTTATGAAAACTAAGAAAGGACTCACAGAAAGGGCAAACATGGTTGCCTCCTGACACCGTCTATCTCCAGCATACCTGGCTGTCTATCTAATACAGGAACAAGCTGGGTCTATAGGCAAAGGCTGCTGCAAGCCTTATGGCCTGAATTTGGTTCCCGGGACCCACATAGTAGAAAGAAAGATATCTCTGGCCTGCACACATGCCTCATGGCACACACTCCCCCACCCCAAATCACTCATCCCCCACACACAAATAAATAAGCAAATAAATAAATAAATGTATTATTTTTCAATTTAAGAAGAAAAGACACAGTAGCATCCTGCAGTCATCTGTTTTGGAGACAGTTACTTTCTTTCTGGGTTCAAGGTAAGAACAGGTTCCAGGGCCAGCAGGAGAAATAACTCACTTACTCTGTACTTGCTTTCTTGCTGAGCACCCAGGCATTGTGGGTCCACTTGGGTTCTGTGATGAAGCAGTTTTGTGACCACTGTATGCAAACGGGGTAGGGACGGGAGAGGGTGAGCAGGCTGGCAGTTTCTCCTCTGCCCATGCACAGGCTCCAGTGCCCCATTGGCCTTCCTTCGAGGAATACAAGTTCAAAGTGTAATTTTAAAAATCTGTCATTTGTTTTCTGGTTTCTGTTTTGTTGAAACAGGGTCTGGGGAAGTCCAGTTGGCTTTGAACTTGCTGTGTAGCCAAAGTTGGCCTTGAACTTCTGATTCTCCTGTCTCTACCTCCCAAGTTCTAGCGTTACAGATAGGGGTTCATTGCACTTAGTTTGTAAGCAGTGTAGAGTTTGAGAAAGCTTTTTGATAGTTTCATAGTCAAGATATAGCAATAATGATCACTGTTAATTCCCAATCTGCAGAACAAATGCTTTTATTATCTCAAAGCAGTATATTTGTTGAGAGAATTAACTTGATTGTAACATATGTGAATTTTTATATATATTAAAATAATTAGGGCTGCAGAGATAGCTCATTGATTAAGAGCACTTTCTGCTCTTCTAGAGGACCCAGGTTTGATTCCCAGTTCCCACACAGTGGCTCCCAACTATTTGTAACTCCAGTTCCAGAGGATCCCATATCTTCTTCTGGCCTCTACAGGTACTAGGCATGAAATTGGCCTACAGGAATATAAGCAGGCAAAACACTCAGACCCATAAAATAAAATGTAAGCATTTAAAAAAGAAAGACTGTATATTTTACACATACCTTTTTATGTAAAGAAATTTACACACACACACAGATGCAGGAACACAGAGTCTTGACATGTGGTCCAGACTATCCTCAATCTCAAAATCCTCCTGCCTCAACTTCTCACTCTGGAATCATAAAACTTGATCATTACTTTCTGTTTCTACTTTACTAAGAACACCTTTAAAAATTGTAAGTGGTGCATGCCTTTAATCCCAGTACTTGGGAGGCACAGACAGGTTTATCTCTGTTAGTATGAGGCCAGTCTGATTTACAGAGAGAGTTCCAGGACAGCCAGGGCTGTTTCACAGAGAAGCCATGTCTTTAAAAACAAAAACAAAACAATACCCCCCAAAAAAATTGTAAGTGAATATTTAGCTTTATCATCTTCCATCTCAACATAGTGACATAAATGTTCTCTTTTATTCGCTATGGTGGTTATTAAGGTTATTAAGTTTCTACTGCCTGAGTTGATATTCCTTTGCTGGAACCAACCCAATCTGTTCATGACCTGTTGCCGTTTGAAAAACACCATTTCACAGGCATTAAATCCTAGTTAGAACTATGTAAGGCTTTTACAACAAAATGACATACACCAAGAACCATAAAATCAAATTAAAACACCAGCATTCAACAAGGCTTAAGAAAATCCATGAAATTTTATGTAAAATATACTTCCCCATGCACAGCTCCTTTCAAAGAAAGCCAAGTATTAGATACTTTGTACAAATAAAATGTGCCCCACTGCCTATTATTTATTATTTTGTTTTGTTTTGGGTTTGTTTGATTTGATTTGATTTTTTGTTTTTGAGACAAGGTCTCACTATATATCCCAAGCTGGCCTTGAATTCTAAATCTTCCTCCTTCAGCCTCCAAAGTGATGGGAGTGTGTCACCTGACCTAACTCTCTCCTTTCCAAGGCCCTAAGTCACATGCTCCAATATGCTCTAGAGACAAAGGAAGGGTGATCAGAAGAAAAACCATCACCCTTAGCACATACTGAGTTGGAGGTCAGTTTGGGCCTCATCTCAAAAAAGCAAGAAAAGCAAACAACAGTAACACATACAGACCATTACCTATAAACAAAACTCACTTAAGCCCTGGATTCAGGGTTTCTACTGGGGTTCAGTGGCACGGGTCTAGAGGGTCTATGTCACTCAATTACCCAGCCTCAGCCACTGCAGTGGTAAATCTGATACATCTCTACCATAAACCACCACGCTGATCATTGTCCACATGGTCAGTTCTCCAGGGTCCCTTAACAAGCAAGGGCTCCGGAGGCTTTAGAGATTGTTTCCCAAGAGCTGGTCAAGAGCCAGTTCTTAGGACTATGTGACTCTCTGAAGCCTAAGATAATGCTTCCCTGCACACATTGGGGAGAATTCAGGCTCTGTATTGTACCCTGCTCTTCAACAACCAAAATATCAAGTTAACCCACAGCTGGTGAATGTAAGTACATAATGTTTGAGTTCCTTATTTTACTTAAATATTTGGCCTTACAATTCTTTACTATCTTACAGTCCCACTGATACCTTTAAAAATAAGTTTTAAGACATATTTTATTGTATATATTAACTTCCCCTTATCTACTGTCTTAGATAGGGTTTCTATTGCTCTTAGATTGTTGCGGACACTGACTGTTCTTCCAAAGGACCCGAGTTCCAGTCCCAGCATCCACATGGCAACTAACAATTGTCTATAATTCCAAGATTTGACATCCTTACACAGTTATACAGAGAAACAAAACCTGTGTTTTTTATGCATCAACAAAGTGTGGCTCGTTATATTGTTGCGGCCATGCCCCCACCTGCAGAGGCTCTGGCCCTACCTGCAGAAGCTTTGAAGGGCCTCTGATGCCCATGTCTAGGGGTCTAGGGCATGTCTGCATGATTTCCCCTTAAAGAACCCCAAGTATGTGGGCGACTCCTCTTTTTCTTCTTCTCTGCTCTCTACCCCTTCTCTTCCTTTTCCCCTCCCCACCCATTCTTCTAATAAATCTAATATGGCTCTTGGCAGGGTGCTAGTGAGTTCTACATGCAAAATACTAACAATTGCTGTGAAGAGACACCATGACCATGGCAACTCTTATAATGAAAAACCACTTAATTGGGGTGGCTTACATTTTCAGAGGTTCAGTCCATTATCATCATGGTAGGACATGGCAGCATGCAGGCAGATATGCTGCTGGCTACATTGTGATATGTAGGCAACAGGAAGTGGTATTCCACTGGGTGTGGCTTGAGCATATATGAGACCTCAAAGCCCACCTCCATTGTGACACACTTCCTCCAACAAGACCACATCTACTCCAACAAGGTCACACCTCTCAATAGCGCCATTCTCTTTGGGGTTGTTTTCTTCTAAACATCACACCTACCATCTCAGGAAGATTCTAGAGGCTAGAAAATACCTTGACAGCTATAATACTGGAGATGGAGAATGGCTCCCTTGTTTTCATTGTTTCTTTTATAAAATGATAAACATGCCTATTTCCACTTCTCGAAAGCTTTGCTGTAAATATTTCTCCTTTTGCTAGCACCTAAGTAAATTGTGCTTCTATTTGCTTTTTGGTTCAGGGAATATTTTGAAAATCATGTTTTAATTTTGAAGGAGTCTTTTGTTCTACTTCTGCTGTGTGTTTAATATCCCTGTGTTGATTTCTAGCCTAATTGAATTGCAGGCAGAAAATGTGCCTTATGAAATCTTTATGTCTTGGAATTTATGACCGTTATCTTTGGGCCAAGTGCATGATCATTTTTATAAATATTCTATAAGTGAATGATATTTCTGTGCTTTTTTTCTGCTTATAGAAATCTATGGAAAAGGGATTACATCTATGTTTGAAATGAATGTTCTTTTCTCTTTTACATTTACAAATGTGTAAAAAATTCTTTATCTCTTAGTTATTCATTGTCTCACATGAAGATCTGGATAGTTAAAGTAGGGATAAAAAGGGGAGAATTTAAAAAAACCCTTTTAGCTCTTTGCCCCATCTCCTGCGAGAATGAAGACCATTCTCAGCAACCAGACTGTGGACATTCCAGACAATGTGGACATCACTCTGAAGGGGCACACGGTCATTGTCAAGGGCCCCAGAGGAACCCTCCGCAGGGACTTCAATCATATCAATGTAGAGCTGAGTCTCTTTGGGAAAAAGAAGAAGAGGCTTCGGGCTGACAAATGGTGGGGTAACAGAAAGGAACTGGCCACCGTCAGAAACATCTGCAGTCATGTTCAGAACATGATCAAGGGTGTTACACTGGGCTTCCGCTACAAGATGAGGTCTGTGTATGCTCACTTCCCTATCAACGTCGTTATTCAGGAGAATGGGTCTTTGGTCGAAATCCGAAACTTTTTGGGTGAAAAATATATCCGCAGAGTTCGGATGAGGACAGGCGTTGCTTGTTCTGTCTCTCAA
>PVIH01001121.1:24540-194694 GCA_004025045.1 Sigmodon hispidus | reverse complement strand
CCCTTTTAGTTGTTCTTTATGGCCTTCACATCATGCATCTGCATCCCACACATCTCCCTGTTCCTTCATATCTGCCTTCTGCCCCCAATGAAAATAAATAAGTAAATAAATAAAATTTAAAAGAAAAAATGGAAAAGAAAAATCTTGTTGTGGAAGCAGTAGTATGACACAGTGAGTCATACAGCATACCCATTAGTCCATACACACAGTGAGTCATATAGCATACCCGTTAGTCCATATACTCAGTGAGTCATACAGTATACCCGTTAGTCCATATACTCAGTGAGTCATACAGCATACCCGTAAGTCCATATACTCAGTGAGTCATACAGTATACCCATTAGTCCATATACACAGTGAGTCATACAGCATACCCGTTAGTCCATATACACTTTGAGTCATATAGTATACCCATTAGCCCATATACACAGTGAGTCATACAGCATACCCGTAAGTCCATATACTCAGTGAGTCATACAGTATATCCATTAGTCCATATACACAGTGAGTCATACAGCATACCCGTTAGTTCATATACACAGTGAGTCATACAGCATACCCATTAGTCTATATACTCAGTGAGTCATACAGTATACTTGTTAGTCCATATACACAGTGAGTCATACAGTATACCCATTAGTCCATATACACAGTGAGTCATACAGCATACCCATTAGTCCATATACACAGTGAGTCATATAGCATACCCGTTAGTCCATATACACACTGAATCATACAGCATACCCGTTAGTCCATAGACACAGTGAGTCATACAGCATACCCGTAAGTCCATATACTCAGTGAGTCATACAGTATACCCATTAGCCCATATACACAGTGAGTCAGTCATACAGCATACCCGTAAGTCCATATACTCAGTGAGTCATACAGTATACCCGTTAGTCCATGTACACAGTAAGTCATACAGCATACCTGTTAGTTGATCTACACGGTGAGTCATACAGTATACCCATAGCAAATCATAGATGGGGTGAATGTTGAGGTTGGCCAACTCATAGCCCTGGTTCAGAGGTGGGGGAGTATGGGCAGTTTTCCATCACCAGAATTAGGATTATTTAATTATTTTTATTACATTTATTTATGTATGTACATATGTATGTTCATGGGATATAGCACTTAAGGGGTGGATGGCATAGGATAACTTTCAGTACTCAGTTTTTTCCTTTTCCCACCAAAAGGATCCTGGGTATCAAACTCTGATGAGGTAGTAAAGCTTGACCACAATCGCCTTTACCTGATTAAGCATTGTACTAGCCTGTCTTAGTTTTTGACACAGGCCCTTAGTATGTAGCTTAGACTGGTCCTTGTTCATCCTTCTTCTGCCTCAGCTCCCTAAGTGTAGAGAACACAGGTGTGCACTGCTACGCATGGAACATTTGGAAATCAGGCTCTGTCCAGAAAGCATTTCCTGAATTATTTATATTTCAGTAGTGTATCTGAAGCCAGGCCTGAGGGTAGTGTAAGCCGCAGGTAGACAGAACTCAGTTGTGAAGGGTTTCCCATGAAATCAGCATTTCTATCTTAAGATGCATTTTCAGGAAGCTTCAAAGTCTAGGAGGGAGCAGTTGGAGGGAATTACTGATGCCAGGGGTAGGTACGGCGGATACAAGGAATAGGGTGATGAGACCTGGAACTGGAGATTGATCCAGGCTGTCCATTGAAAACTCTTGGAGTTATCTGCCACAAAGGTCACCTCCTCCTGATCCCTGGAGGAAGAGCTGGGGTATAACAATGTGTGTTTCATGGTAAGTGAGACAATAACTTCCTCATTGCCTGTCAGGGAGGGAGTTAAGGTTCCCACAGGCTGTGAGGATGCTGGACTCCAGAGTGAGAGCTGAGCTCACTCAGCCACAGAAGCTGGATGAAGAAAGGGTAGGCTAAAGGCTGGCATTAATTTGATCTAGAGGTGTGTACACCCTATGATTATCTGTTAAGGTCTGCCTGTGGTTCCCATCCCCCACTCATGTGAGTTTTGACCCTAAAGTAACAGCAGGAGGAGGAGGACCTTTATCAGAGGTCATTGAAGATGGAGCCCTCCTAAAGAGGATCAGTGTTTTATATAGACCCAAAGGATTTTTTTTTACCTTTCCCACTACTTGGATAACAACCAAAAAGGTTCTACCTATGAGCTGGAAATTAGCCATTTACCAGACATCAAGTCTGTAGCCTTCCTAGCCTCCAGAAGAGTGAGAAGTGAATTCCTGTCATTTATAAACCACCCAATGTACAGTATTTTGTTATAGCAAATAAAGGACCAAGATCCTGTCAGCTCCTAAGCAAGACCACTAGGTTCTTCATGAGTCAAGACAAGGGAGCACAAAGCCATCAGCCAGATGGCTACCTGATCTGGTGGGCACAGGTGTCCCTAACCAGGTCCTTCTCAAGAGCCAAGCCCTTCTTAAAGTATAGCAGACACCCTCTTAAAAGCAGTGGGGATTGGGGGCTGGAGAGATGGCTCAGCGGTTAAGAGCACTGACTGTTCTTCTGGAGGACCTGAGTTCGACTCCCAGCATCCACATGGCAGCTAACAACTGTCTGAAATTTCAAGATCTGACACCCTTACACAGTTACACATGCAGGTAGAACACCAATTCACATAAAATAAAAATAAATATTCAAAAAAGCAGTGGAGATCGAAAGAAGAAATCTATGATCCTGAGTATCCCCAAAGATGATAAGACATCCAAGGGAGATAAATACAGTTAGTCCACTTCTTCAACACCTGGTTGGGAAGACCCTGTGAGAAAAGTAGTTAGGGAATTACTCTTCCCTCATAGGTTGAGTTTGGGGTTTTTTTGCTTTGCTTTTTCTATTTTACATTTCTAAGTAGTTGAAGATTTAAGTGCAAAACTTTATTTGCCACTTGCTTGTGTCCCGTGGATGCTGCTCATCTTCCTCAAGTCCTTTTTATTCCTTGTTTATCTTTTGGCAATCCAAGCTGCCAGATTCTGAAAGAGAAATGGCTTCCTTTTCCTATCTGAAAGTTGTTTATAACTTTCTCCTATTTCCAAGCATTTTTGCTTCATACATATTTCACTGTCACTGTCTCATATCCAAAAAAAAAAAATGCATTTTCCTTGAGTTCTTCTTTGTTCTTATAAAATGTCTTGTTTCAGTCATATTAGGGTATATGAACTTGAAATCTATATTACCAGATGATACCCCAGGCATTCCATTCCTGCTCACTTGTTCATCAGTGCCCAAGGTCTAACCTAACCCAGTAGGCATCAGGTGGCTTAAAACAACAGAGTAGGCTAGGATCTGAAGGTGATGGTGAGACCTCTCCTCTGCATCCGTTATCTCTGGTGGAAGTGGTGCTAACGGGGTTCCTGATGGCCTTAGTTATAGATGCTTCTCTGGGAATACAATCATCCTTTCCTTCTGATGTCCACCTGTCCACCTTTGTGAACTGTAGGCCCCTGCGCTGACCTTCACCTGTACTCTGAGCCTTAAAGTACATACCCTATAGAATGCTAGCTGCTTTCCATGTTCTGTGCCCTGTCAGGTATGTTCCTGCCTTCTTGCCTTGTGGGGGTTACATAAAAAAGTTTCAACTGTTTATCTGGTCAAAAATTTTTTAGGCAGCTGTGTCTTTTCAATCCTCAGGCCTGAGCCTGGCTGACGACCCCAAGTAGCGTGGGCCACTACAGTGACCAAATGTTAGTGTTTTATAAACAGATCCACACTGGGCTAGGATCCATCCCAACAACCTCACATCTACTTGATTATCATTGTAAAGGCCCTATGTCCAAGAAAGATCACATTCTGTGGCACTGAAGAATAGGTCTGGTGTTTGCCTGCATTTGTTTTATTGGAGTCTGCAAGGACTCTATCTCAGGCAGACCTTGAATACATGCTCTCTCTGCTTTAGCCTCAGAGTTCTACATCTACAGCAAGTCCCTCTGTGTTTCTCTTTAAACACTTTTGTTTGCTTATCCCTTTATGTTACACAAATTTTAATTAATCTTATAATAAAAACCTGAAGCCGGATGTTAAGGCAAATGCTCAAAGACCAGAGAGACATAGGAACAAGCCACAGCCACTTCTCAGCCAAAGGAAGATCCTATCTCCAAGACTCCTCAGACCAAATGGGGAAGTGAAGGCAACTGGAAACCCAAAATGGAAGGGGGGGAACTCCTGCCTCCCTCCGCCTTATATTCCTTTCTCTGCTCAGCCATATCACTTCCTGTCTCAACCTTCCTAGTGCTGGGATTAAAGACATGTACTGTACTGGCAGTAGAGGCATGGGATCCCAAGTGCTGGGATTAAAGATGCTTGACACCACTACCTGGCTCTTTTGGACTGGATTAATCTTATGTAGTCTAAGCTGGCCTTGAACTCACAGAGATACAAAGTGCTAAGTGTTTCCAAGTGCTAAGATTAAAGTTTACCACTGCCTGATTCCTATGGCTAACTCTATGGCTGGCTCTGTCCTATGCTTTCTAGGCAATCTTTCTTTGATACACAATATATCACCACACCTTTATTTTATTTTTGAGATAAGGTTTCACGTATCCCAGGTTGGACTTGAACTATGTATTAGAGGATGACCTTGAACTTCTGAGCCTCTTGCCTCTACTTCCCAATTGCTGAGACCCAGGCATGTGCCACCAAGCTGGATTTATGTGGCTCTGTGGATCATATCCAGGGCCTTGCTCATGTTAAGCAAGCATTCTACCAAGTCACGTGCCCTGTCAGCCACTTGCATTTTTTCTCTTCTACACGTCCATCACTAGCCACAGCCCACTTCAAATTATCAAAAGTTGGGAGGTTGGAGAGATGGCTCAGCAGCTACAAACACATACTGCTTGTAGACAGCCTCAATTAGTTCTCATCATCCATACTGGATGGCTCACAACTACCTGTAGCTTTAGCTCCAGGATCCAAAGCTTTGGGCTTCCCTGGCCACCAAAGCATGCTTGTGGTCCACAAACATATCTGCAGAACACTGACACCCATAAAATAAAACAGGTGTTCTCAAAAGTTAAGATTCAGTCTATTTTCTCATCTTAAAAAAAAAAATGACTTTACATTTTCAGGATGTCTCTTTAATCTCCCCAAGGCAGTCTGCAATCACTTTCACATTATTTATCTATATTTAACTATGCATTTTGTTTCATTTACGATTTCCCACTGTTTTCCTACATGTTTTCTGTCTTATGCTATTTTGAGATCTTTACTCTGAATTTAATTCTTATTCACTTGAAGTACCTCACAACCAATTTCTTTGAGCACATGTGTCTATATCATTTTTGTTTATTTTGTTCTGTTGTATATCTGAAAAAAGGCTGTCTTTTGCTTTTTATATAAATACAAGGATAACTTGGCTCAGATAGGAGGCTTCATCTGTGGTCTTTTCTTTCAAACGTCTGTCACTGTTGCGTTGCAGACGAGAAATCTGAACCCAGCCTGATTATCTTTCCATCCCAGCATCTACATCTGTCTGGAAGCTTTTAATGCTTCCTTTTAGTCCTTGAGTTTAGAAAATTCACCAGGATGTGGTTGGTCAGTTTGTTTCTTTCTTCTGAATTCTGTCTGGCACTTCATGAGCCTTTTCCATTTGGAACTTCTTTTTTCCAGTTCAGGAACATTTGATGTGTTCCTTTCCTTTCTGATTTTTTCCTTTCCTTTCTTTCAGTCTCCTGTAGCCCAGGTTGGCCTCAAATTTAACCTGTAGTGGAGGATAGACCTTGAATTTCCCATCTTTCATCCCTCTGGTGCTGGGTTTATAATTCTGAGCCACTGTGCTTGGTTATTTTCCATGTTGGGGGCCAAACTCTGGACCTTGTGCATTTTGGGCATACACTCTACCACTGAGGGCATGCTTAGCTCCAGAATCGTTATTTTCTTAAAAAAAAAAACTATTTATTTTTATTTTATGTGAATTGGTGTTTTGTATAACCTGCATGTATAACTGTGTAAGGTATCAGATCTTGGAATTTCAGACAGTTGTTAGCTGCCATGTGGATGCCGGGAAGCGAACTCAGGTCCTCTGGAAGAACAGTCAGTGCTCTTAACTGCTGAGCCATCTCTCCAGCCCCCAGAATTATTATTTACATTGAAGTTGATGAGAGAACACTTACCTTGCTTTGTGACTTCATGGAATTTATTTTGTATGTGTTCTGGACATTGGACTAGGGCTTCACACATGCTAAGCACAGTTCTATCTTTGAACTACGACCCTTGCTCTGCACCCTGAACTTTCTAGTAAACTTAGTGTTTCCAAATGATTTCTTTGTGTCTAACAGATGATTGTCTCGTCTGTGACTGATGGACACTTTCTCTCTTTCCTGTAAGCCCACTTGACTCTTTCTTTGCTTTTCTTTTTTTTCTTCAACAAGGGCTTTCACAGCAGTGTTTAAAGAGTGGTGATCATCCGGGGCTTGTACTTCATCCTGATGGGCTTTTCGAGAGATATTGGGATAGCATCTATATTCTACCATGAAATGTGATATTTGTTCTTAGTTTTAAATTTCTTCTCATGCTTCACGACTGTACAGCTTATTATTCTTAGGCACTTCTTCATTCGCTAGTCACCTCAGCTGACTCCATATGTTGGCTTTTGTGAACAGTACAGAAATAAACATGGATGCATTCAACTTGCTGTAACTGATTTAAATTTTTTTTTTCCTACATCCACTGATATTGAGCTGTGGCATTTTCCTAATTCCACTTTCTCCGGAGTCACATAGTGTCACAGTTATATAAACCTTTATACTATACTCTTAGATACTTTAAATAAAATCAGAATATAAGACGATGAAGTTTCGAAGGGTGATTGAACCTTTAAAAGCTAAGCCTAGAAAGTTAAAGATAAAAGACACGAGTTTCCTTTACTCTTCTCCCTCTGCAATAGAAGCCCTAAATGCACCAGCCAATATTTTAAGACCTTAGTGACCCAGCGCATTATAGACATTGAACTAAGGATGAAAAAAATCTTCAGTTCAGAAATGTCAAACCCTCGGATTCATCAAGTGCTTAAAAATTTATGTAGCTTATAAAGTCAACTGGTACTAAAAGTGGTATAATAAAAAATAATAATCTCTTTCCTTGGCTAGCCTTTCTTTCCACCCCTTAAGGGGAGCACTGTGTTTCTTCTATTACTCATCAGTGTGTCTCAGAATAAGTGTTCTCTCTTCTCTTATTTATCAATTTCTATATTTTTTCTTTCTTCTTTGTCTTTTGTTTTCAGTTATGTTCATTTATTTATTTAGTATATATGCATGTAGGGGCCACAGCACTAACATGGAGGAGAAAGACAACTTCTGTCATGGGAAATCCTAGGATTCAATTCAGTTCTCTATTATCATAATATAATAATTCATAATTCCTTTTAATCTTCAAATCCACTCATTATATATTTGAATGTGCATAAGTGTGTATGTAATATGAAGTTTCTGGCCTGGCCTAGCCCCGAAATCTGGACCAGCAGTCCACATAATGACACTAAGTCTTATATTAATTATATGCTGCTTGGCCTATGGCTCAGGCATATTGCTAGCATCTTAACTCAGCTTACTTCTATTAAACTGTTCTGCCACATGGCTCATGGCTTACCTATTATTTCTTTGCATTTTGCATCTTGGGCAGCTGGATCTAGTATCTCTTGACGCTGCCCTCCTTCCCCTTTATCTATGCTTGGATTTTTCTGCCTGCTTCTAAGATGCCCTGCATAGGCCAAAACAATTCCTTTATTTACCAATGATATTCACAACATACAAAAAGACATCTCACATCAGTGTGTGTGTGTGTTAGAGTATGAGTGTGAGTAAGTATGTGTGTAAGAGTCTTTGTATGAGTGTAAGTAAGGTTGTGTGTATGAGTATGTTTGGGTGTGTGAATGTGTTAATGTGTGAGTATATGTGACTGCTGTGAGTGGGTGTGTATGAGTAGAGTGAGTGTATGAGTGTGTGTAAAGTGTATAGGCCATTTACTATTTAGTACCTGGATTCTAGGATCCAAACTCCAGGCTCCACAGCTGTACAGCCAGCATCATAATCCATTCATTTTATTTCTTGCTACCTGTCTGTTCCCAGCTTACAGAGCAAAAATAGTGATTTACGAGGCTTTCCAGAAATGTAACATGACTGTAATAGCATAAAAGACGTGTTTTAGTTCAAGCTGTATTATGCATACAGTCTCGAAAGTTAATTTCATATTCTTTACAACTTTTTGTATCTTCAAATTCCTCTTTTAGAAAGTGTATCATTCCATGAAAAATGGAATCGATTTTATTATCTAGCCTATTAATGAGTATATATTTTGACTAGAGTTCTTAATTTATTTTACCATTACAGCCAGTACTGCAATAGAATTCCATAAAAACTTCTTTAATTACTTAAATGAAGATATGAATAAATTAATTCATTGAAATAAAGCTGCTGGATTAATGAGCGTATGCAACTGAAATCTTGACAAGACAGCCACATTACTTCCATGTCAGTTAATTCAAGGCCAGCATGATGCCTTACTGGCTAAAGAATGTTTGCTGTGCAAACTGGAGACCTGAGTCCAATCTCCAGAACTTAGGCAAAGATGGAAGAAAAAAAAATGAGTCCACAAAGTTGTCCTCTGACCACCACACATGCCACAATGACAATAATAAAATTTAAAAGAAAAAATGTTTTGAGATAGGGTCTCACTTTGTAAGTCTGACTGGTCTTGAATTTACAGAGCTCTGCCTGTCTCTGCTTCTAATGTTCTGGGATTAAAGTTATGCACACCACACTCGGCTAATAATTCTTTTTTTAAAGACTAGAATGACTCCAAATTCTACTGTTCTAAGCAGTATCTGGCAGGATTTCCTTTCCTCATATATAATCCCATGTATAGAATTATTTATTGAATGTTTCCACATTGGTCCTTGAAGAAAAGATACCATTGCTATTTAAATTTCTGTAATAATAATTGAAAATAAGAATATATTTCCGAGGCCTGAAGAGATGGCTCAGTGGTTAAGAGCACTGACTGCTTTTCCAGAGGACCCAGGTTCAATTCCAAGCACAAACATGGCCATTCACACCTGTCTGTAACTCCAGTTCCAGGAGTTCTGACACCTTCACACAGACATACATGCAGGCAAGACACCAATAAACATAAAATTAAAAAAAAATTAAGAAAAAGAAAAAAGAGAGAGGGTCTCAGTATGTACAACAGGCTAGCCTGGAACTAAGAGCTCTGCCTGCTTCTGCCTTCCCTGTGCTGGGATTAAAGGCATTCACTACACATCTATCGAACGTGTGCATCTTTTAGATATTTACTGATTCATTACTTTCACTTTTGCAACAAACTCTATACATTTTCCAATAATTATCTTTTCCTGAAAATTTATTTTTAATATCTTTATTTATGCATCATGCATGAGAATACACAATATATGTGGGTCCTTGGAAACCAGAAGGGGATATCTGATCCCTTGGGAGCTAAAGTTTCCTGGCCATTCATTGTGCTCCCTGTGGGTGCTGGGAACTGAACTCACATCCTCTGGAAGAGTTGTCTACACTCTTAACTGCTGAGTCATTCTTCCAGCACCCTGTGCCCATTTTCTTTTGCTTACCCATTGGTTAAGGTGTATGGCTTGAGCTTTTCTTTTATTGGCCTTTTGCAATTGTTTGTGTGTGTGAATGGCAATGCATTGTATATAAAATAAAATGGCTGAAAAAGATAGAATGATTTAAGGACACTGGAATGCAGACCAGGCAAGAGGTACAACAACCACAGGTATTTCCAGGCTCCGTGCTCATGCTTCGTGGAAGCAATTAGCCAAAGCAGTCAAAAAGCAGCTTGTCCCTAAACGTGAGGCACCCATCCACACCGTATGAGTGAAAGATAATAAAGTCATGTTAAAAATACAGTATTTAATAAGAGTGGTACCCGATTGAACACCCATAATTAGATGACAAATTAATATGCATCTTTCCATGCCAATTCTTAGAGCCAGCTTAATTCTCATCAGCCACTATAATTTATTAACAGTGAGGGGAGAAAAGATATGAATCAGCTTAATGTGATATAAGTAGGGCGTTGCCATAACAACAAGATGCAGTCTCTTTTCTACTATTTATGTGTGGTTTATTTTCTACAGAGCCTCAGATTGTTTGCTTGAAACAAATGGAATAGGAAGCATCTTGTTCTGTACAGCCCACACCATCCGTGTGTGTGTGTGTGTGTGTGTGTGTGTGTGTGTGTGTGTGTGTGTGTGTAAAACCACATTTTCTTTTCTTTCCAGGAAAGAAAAAAAATTGTTTATAGCAAGGGCCCTCTACCAAGCTTTGATTCCACTGTGATTTTGCCGAATTCATTTTCGTTTTGTTTTGTATTGTTTTTCTGCCTCTGAGACAGGCAATTTCTCACTGAAACCTCTGGGAAAACACCCAAAACACAAAACACATGCTGGAAGCAAACTGAAGCTAATAATGCTTCTCGAAGGAATGGTGTTCTGGATCCAGACTCCATGACTAGCCAAAGGAGTTGGCTGGCTCAGCCAAGACAATTTTTCATTTACTCTCAAATATTCAGAGAGAAAGCCCCATCTAGGAACAAAACCAGGAGCTGATCTGGGATACTGTCTTCTTGCCCAAAGCACTTCTGATATTTTAGGGCCTGGAACCAAGAGGACCTTGCACGTGCCCGGCAAATGCTCTAACCAGTAGGTATATCCCCAGCCTGTGCTATGGATGCTTAATCAATCATATCTTCTGTTGCTTACGGAAGCAACCCCGTCCCTTGTTGGAAACGTGCCACACAAAGCAGACAGTCCATGAAGGAATTCCATAACTTTGTCAGTTCTCCACTTTCCTTTAAGGGTAAACAATTCTCGTTCTTAGAACAAAGATGAACTAGATCATTTCCAGGCCCTAGAAGGCATTGTTTCGGGCGTACAGGAAAGGAAACTGTTGCAGAGTCTTCCTCATCACTTCACATCCAGCTCTAGGCTCTAATGTTTTAAAAGGACAGCAACGGGGACTGGGGTTTGGCTCAGTTGGTAGCGTCCTTAAAGGGCCCTAGCCAGCCCCAGAATGGCAAACACAGTTCTGGCAGGTCTCGCCCTTCCCCTATTCCCTCGGCCTTGCTAAAACCATTAGATACATCCCTAAAGCTAGTTCCCTTATTTGGCCACGTCCTCCTGCCAAGGCCGACCGCCAAGGTCCAGTGATCAAAGAATTGAAGTCCAGCAATCAAAAGCCCCCTTTGGCTGCACTAATTAACATGCTCAATTAAAATTAAACACCTCATTCTTACACGGGGCTTCCCCTTTTCCCTTTATTAACTGCCACTTGCCTATGGGTCACATTTATCTCCTCTCTATCCAGAGGCAACACTTTGTCCATCCCTCTGGAGCAAATATCCCCCCTCCCTCTTTGCTTCCCTTTTCTTTGTCTCTTATAGCCTACGTTTTGTCCCTCTGAGGCAAATAAATCTCCTTTGAGCTGAGAACTTGGTCTTTGTGTGTCCTGTACTGAGTTCTTACCCAGCATGCACTAGGCCCTGGTTCCACCTCCTGAGCGACATAAACTGAGCGTGAGCTTGGTGGCCCTTGCTAGGAAGCCCAGCACTCAGCAAGTGAGGGCTGGAGGTCAGACATTCAATGTCACCAGAGCTGCATGATGAGTTTAAACCAGGTTGAACTACATGAGACCCTGTCTCAAAAACAAAGAGGGCAAGAAGAAGCATGGAACACAGGAATTCACGTTGAACAAATAGGTGCTTGTGCATGTGACTATTTGATTTGGATCTTTGGTTTGGGGAAGTAGAGGATTGAAATTGGGGTTCATGTAGCTCAGGCTGGTCTCAAACTCTTGCATATTGAAGGCGAGCCTTGAACTCTTGACTTCCCCATCTCTACCTTCCCAGTGTTAGGATTACTGGGATTATAGGCATTTGCTACCTTCCAGCTGTTACTTGAATCTTTAGATCATCCTGACCAGAATTTCATGGTGGGAGAAGCTTGCCTGGTGAGTAGCCAGGGATGGCCTCGAATTTCAAATCCTCTTGCCTCTGCCTCTGCCTCTGTCTCAAGCCACAGCCTCAGGAACGCTGAGCCAACACACTAGCTGGAGAGTTTTATGTTTTGTTAGCGATCTTCAATCGCTCAGATACTCCCGTGCCCAAATCTATCTTCTTGTTTTCTCAAGCCAACTCAACTTGGTTTCTGTTCCCTTTGCAGAACCCCAGTAAAGACTGTTCTTATCTGAGCTCTTCTTGCAAGGATGGAAGGCTTCTGCTGAGCTGCCCTGTTGACCCTTTCTTCTCTGTACTTGGCGGGGCTCCGCCCTCCCGGGGTTCCTTCTTAGTCTCTATGCTGGATCTTGATTCTCTGCTGTCCTAACTCCCAGCTTCTTAAACTTTAGGTCACAACTGCATCATGTATCCACGGTGTAAGTCACAAATACATAGCAAGAGACAAAGGTTTCTGAACACACAGAGACCAAAAATTAATTAAAAATCAATTGCATAGAGTCCAAACATTAATTCAAAAAATCAACTACAGTGTGCATTCCAGGTGTTTCTGTCACTGTCCATTTGTTGCACTACAGCCTTGTTCTGAATCCAGGGCATCCCACCTTACACTGTAGGATGCCAAGAACTAACACACCAGACCCTGCAACCTGAAGCACCATGTCCAGATTCAAGAGCATTGTCTGGTGTAAGTTGCAGTGTTTTTAACTACATAGACAAAGGATTTTGCTCTTACAGAAACATAAGGGTTTAATTAAAGACTGCAGAGACTTTAATATTTCACTACTATTGTTCTTCAGATGGTAAAAATCACATTAGTTTATATTTACATCCTTAGATTGTATTGTATTAGAAAGTTTGGTTTTAAAATCTACTACTTGAGTTGTTGACTTGAGTTTCATTTTAAAAATCTGATAAATTCTGGCTTGGAATTAAGCCATAATTTGCAGCAATTTCTAAAATGGCCCAAAACATATTTCTGCCACTTTGTATTAAGGCATTATGTGAAATGGCTTTCTCAGCACATATGCCAAAAAAAAAAAAAAAAAATCAAAACAAGGACCACCTCTGAAAAATGCTACACTAGATTTGCTGTCTGTTCTGAAGTATCAAATTTTCAGCCAAGAGTTCATTCTTTCTGTAAAAACAAGTAAGAAATTGTGAGAAAGTTTAACAGTTAAGAAGGCCCTCTGCACATCTGGGGGACAAACCAGATGTGGGATGTCTTTCTGTATGCTGTAAATATCATTGGTTAATAAAGAAACTGTTCTGGCCTATGGCAAAGCATCTTAGAAGCAGGAGGGAAATCCAAGCATAGATAAAGGGGAAGGTGGGTGAATGTCAGACAGAGATGCTGTGAACTGCCACTGAGAGAGGAAGTGGTAAAGAAACACAGGTAAGGCACAGGCCATGTCGCAAGACAGGTTAATAGAAATAAGTTAAGTTGTAAGAGCTAGAAAACAATATGCCAAAGCCATAGGCCAACCAGCATGTAATTAATATAAGCCTTTGTGTGATTACTTGGGGTGAAGCAGCATCTGGGCTGACAGCCAGTCTGGACCTTGGGGCTAGGCTGGGTTAGAAACTTCTTACTATACAATCCCACAGCAAGTGGCTCACTACTGTCTGTACCTCTAATTGCAGGTGATCTAGTGCCCTCTTCTGGTCTCTAAGGGCTTCTGCACTCACATGCACGTAACTCTCCCAACATACACATAACTTAAAAAGTAAAATAAATCCTTTAAAAAGTAAACATGTGTATCCATCTCACTACTTTAAAAAATTGCTTTCACCTTTATCACATAGTAAAATATGTATACCAAAAATATTTTTAAAAATAATTTTTTGTGATTTATTATCATCAAATGCTTGATTTGTATAACTATGTCATTTAGCTAATGTCTGTCCTAGAAGAAAGGTTTCATAAATGTTGGTCTGAGCATGAGCATGCTGTTCTCAAAGTTCTAGCTTTCTCCCCCTTTTTTTCTAATTTAGCCCCTCCTCCAAATCCACCACAGCATTTACGTCTGTGTTACTGTAGTCCACTACCATCAGATCCTATAGCTCCAGGCCTCCCTGCCTGCTGCTGTGTGTCTTACAGATGCCTCAGACTCACCGAGTTCACACTAGAGTCACAGCATCTGCCTTCCCCAAACCTTCTCCTCCACCTGTTCTCTGTCTCTGGGAATGGTAGTACCCAACTCTTCTACAAAATCCTGTCTACAGTCCAGCTATCCCCCTCTTTTACAGCCACCCCCCCTGGTGAACAGGGCTTCCACACCAGTCTATTCAGCTTCTTTATTGCTTCTGGAACTCAGCCTTTTATTTCCACTGCCTCCAGACTACTTCAACTCCAGCTCTCCTTACCTCAAGTCCTAAACAATCATTTGCATTCAGTGTTGGCTTGGTTTTCTGCAAATTCCACCTCACTCTCCACTTGGAAGCCAACAGGAGCTCTCAGAAATAATTAGATCCACTATTCCTGTCCCCATCCTTTTTGGATGATGGTTCAAAGCCCTTCATCAGCCACCCCTTGCTCTCCAGCCTCAGGGTCTGCACTCTTAGCTCCAGTCACCGGAAATTGCTGAGTTTCTCTAAAGTGCATGCTCCTCCGCTTCTCCACATGCTTCCCCACCCTCTACCACACCTTTTCTCCTTTTTAATTTAGTAAAAAGATACATTTACGTGTATGTGTTTAGATGCATGCATGGATGCATGCATATGTGCACTGAATGCATGCAGGATCCTCTGGTGGTCAGAGGAGGGTGTTGGATCCCCTGTCTGTGAGCCATATTATGGGTCCTGGAAACTGAACCTGGATCCTCTACATCAGCTATAATCACTCTAAACCACTGAGCCATTTCTCCAGCCCCACTTTGTACTCTTAAAACAATTGTTATTATCATCGTTATTACTTATCATCATCATCATCATCCCTGGGGACACGTGAAGGTCAGAGGGCAAGTTTATGATTCCAGCTCTCCCTTACCTCTGTGTGGATCCCAGGGATGGAACTTAGTTGGTCTCAGGCTTGCACAGCAAGCGGTTTTTTTCCCCACCAAGCCAGCTCTTCTTTGTTAGTTTTTTGCACGTGTCGCGTGAATGGAATCTCAACACCGGGAGTGAGAGTTTATTACAGCAGGGAGCAGAGATAGGGGCAGAAGGGAGCAGAGAGAGAGAGAGAGAGAGAGAGAGAGAGAGAGAGAGAGAGAGAGAGGAGAGGGGCAGGGACTTCTGTGAGCCCTTTCTTTAAAAAGGGTGGGCGGGCCCATGTTTGCATCGCCACACCCAGGAGCATGATTGGCACTGTTACATTCCAGGTGAATGCAAGCTTTGGAAATCCTTACATTCTTACTTGGTGAATTTCTCTTTCTCATTCAGGTCTTAGCTGAGGAGTATCTTTAATTGTATCTGTTGTAGGATACTATTTGAACTGGGCAATGATGTTACATTTATTTATGCTGTGGACAATTACTTTAACTGTGTAAAGATGTGTTGCATTTGTTTATCTGCAATTGTTTCATTAGGTAAAGATGTGTTGCATTTGTTTCACCTTGCCTGCCTAAGGCTCCTGATTGGTCTAGTAAAAAGATGAATGGCCAATAGCTAGACAGACAAAGGACAGGTAGAGCTGTCAGGCAGAGAGAATAATTAGGAGAAGAAATCTAGGCTCAAGAGAAAAGAGCCAGAGAAGAAGTAGGAGAGAATGAGGGGAAAGAGAGTGATGTGTCTGGAACAAGAAGCCAGGAACCTCCAGCCATCCAGACCTGAGAAGCAGAGAAAGTAAGATCTATAGAAGGAAAGAAAAGGAAAAGCCCCGAAGCAAAAGGTAGATAAAGAGAAACATGCCTAACCTAGGCTGAGCATTCATAACTAATAAGAAGTCTGTGTCATGATTTGGTAGCTGGTTAGTGGCCCCAAAGAAAAAGCCTGGTACAAGTTTTCATTGGCATTTTTACCCCAATTTGCCTAGGACCCTGACCCTGCTGCATTAATTGACCATTTACTTGTCTGCCTCCCTACTAAATCACTAGGTTAACCAGGAGAGGATACATACTCTTTGCTCCCAGCACAGAATCTTGCACATGGTGGGATTAATGCCTAGTGGATAAACAGATGAATGTAAAAGCATGCAGCTTCTTTTGTATGGACAGAGACAGTTGAGGAGAGCGGGTGTGCGGTGGGGGGTGCTCAAGTGGATAATAAGCAGGGGGCTGGGGAGATGCTCGATGGGTAAAAATGCTTCCTGTACAAGTATAAGAAGATGAGCTTCACTCCCCCAAACCATGTAAAAAGTCAGGAGTGGCAGCACATCACAGCAGGAGGTGGACACAGGAGGATCAGATCGCTAAAACTTGATGGCCACCAGCCTAGCTCCAGGTTCAATGAGATACTCTGTCTCAGGGGAATAAGGTGGTGGGTGACAGAACAAGTCACCCAACCTTCTCCTCTGGCTACTGTGCACTTACCCATGTACACTTGTGCATATACCACACACTGATAGACCCCAGACTCAGGGTACTATCCTCGGGAAGCGGGCCCCAAGAACCCAGACTCCAGGCCAGGAGATGCAAAAAGCAAGAGGATTTATTTCGTCTGTACAGGCGGACTACCTCCCTGCCTCCGGAGCAAGAGAGTAACAGGGATTAACAATCCTACATCCCTTTTAAAGGCTAAAATCACAAAATTACCTTAGCAGCTAGAGCAATGCAAGATTGGTCGCCTAAAGGTTACACTATAATCACAAGATTGATTACACAGCTGGGGGCTTCTCCAAGAGCTCTTAAGGGTTTTATCTCTTTACAACCAGGTGTTGGGCACAGTTTTATACTGCTCGGAATGTCTGGTATTTTTACCACAGTTTCAACCATCCTGTCCTAATGGTCACCTGAGTTGATTATGGCCATTTAGTTTGTTTTCTCATAGGGGGTGCTCTGCTGAGTATTTGAACTGAATGCTTGGGTCAGGCCCTAGAGGCCACGGTCCTTCAACACGTATACGCACAGACGGAACAATCCGGGAGCAAATATTGGGAGGATCATATTTTGAATGAGATTTTAGTTTCAGTTTTGTCAGTGATGGGAGCCTCTGATGAATTTCATGCCCCACATTTCTACTCTGGAAAGCCAGGTGCCTGATATCCCTGTGTCACAGTGTCTCTCAACTCTGATTTATGCTGCTGAGCTTGTGAAGTCACATTATCAATCCTTCAATCACACTGCATCTGCTCATTGAGGTTTTCCAGGCTCATCCAGGCTCCCTCTTTCTCCTTTGGATTCTACAGTATTCTGAGTGAACACTATGTGAGACTGTGTAACTTGACTGCATTCTGTTTGCTGTGTGCTGGCACTGATTATTGGGTTATTGTTTTTCTGTAAATCAGCAGGTGGGGCAGTGACAATAAGCAAATAAACAGAAAGCCTCCTAAATAAGAATTGTACCATGCACCTGGATGAACATTGTCTTTCCAAGTGATCCTCATGTGAAGTAACTTTGGCAATGGCCTTCAGCCCTCGTTTATGAATTGTATAAGAAATAGATTTGCTCTTTTATTACATCTCTAGGTACATTGCCCTGAACAGTGCTTACTCAGCTTGTTAATCTATCTTATTTTTCAAAATTGATTTTCAAATACTTTTTAAAAAATTATTGTTGTTATTACTGTGCATGTATACACATATATATATGTATGTGTATAATGTGTGTTAACATACATACCATGGTGTAGTGTCTGTGTGTGTTTGTGTGTGTGTGTGCGCACGCCAGAGGACAACTTTGTAGAGTCAGCTCACTCCCTCTGCCTTTATGTACAGTAAGCATCTTTACCCACTGACCCCCATTTCCTAACCCACAAATACTTTTACATGTACTTATGACAGCATTCAATCAGAAAAAAGACCATTCTAGGTGACATATTATAGGCAGGCTTTTCTTTCCTGCCAGCCAGGTCCCAAACACAGAGACTTATTATTAATTATAAATGCTTGGCCAATGGCTTAGGCTTGTTTTTTTTTTTTTAACTAGTTCTTACAATGTAAATTAACCCATATTTCTTATCTACCTTATGCCAGTACCTTTTCTCAACATAGCAAATTTCTTTTGCTTATCCTGGCATCTCCTTGAACCCCTCAGACACATCCCTTCTTTCCAGCATTCTCTTAGTCTGGTTCTCTGACCTAACTTTATCCTACCTCACTATAGACTAGACAGCTTCTTATAGACCAGACTGACTTCCATCTATGACCTGAGGAACCAATTTAGCATTGGGCTTCAGGCTTTCCTGTGTCTGGAGGCCAGGCCCAGAGTCAAAGAAGCTAGCAGAGGCTACACACTGGCACCTTCTTACTCCGACCCCAGGGGGAGTCCATGAGCACACAACAGCACCCACAAACTGTGTCATGGCTACATAGCATCAGTCAGAGCTCTGCTCTGTGGATTCATTTCCCCTTCCAGATTTTGTGAACTTCTCACAGCCACTCTAAGCACGCACAGGGAAGGACCCTCAGGAAGCAGAGTCTGGCCCTGTGAGATGTTGTAACATAGTTATAGATGTGTTCCAGACACGCTTCGAGTTTGTCGCTGCACAGCGGGCAGAGCACACCCCCAGGCGTGGTATCTCTATGCCCACCCACTCCCTTAAAAAGAAATAACACGTGGCAGTGGGTCCTTTTTTCTGCTTCCTCTTCCTTTCTTCTTTCTTTCTTTCTTTCTTTCTTTCTTTCTCTTCCCCCCCCTTCTCTGGATATCCGAACCCCCTAAATAAACTCTGTGTGACACCTGGCAGCAAAACGAACGTTTTGTGTCTCTCCCACGCGCAAAATACTAACAACAGTTCCTGAAGCTCCTGCTGACCCACAAGCCGGCACCATGGTGCATCCTGCAATCCCCACACTTAGAAAGCATCAGCAAGAAGATTATTGTGAGTTGGAGACCATCCAAATCTACACATCATAGTGAGTTCCTGAGCAGCTATGGTGCAGAGCGAGATCTTATCTAAAAGAAGGAAAAGAAGTTCAAAGTCGTAGCATTCAAAGAAACCTTTCAGAATGAGAGTCCCCCCAAAAAATGCTAAGGATGAGCTTAACATCTTCAGACTGAGTACCAAATCCTTCCAAGAGGGACTTCTCGTTGCTAACAACAATATGGGATGGGGAGAATGATAAGGTGAGTAAAGATCTTGCCGCTCAGATATTAGGACCTGAGTCTGAATCCCTAGAGCACACATAAAACATATGCTGTAAAGGATTTACAGTTCCAGAAGCGAGGAGGCTGGTTAGTGTGGCATACGCAAAGAAAAACACAGGAGGTCCTGCCTTAAAGAACGTGGAAGGTGGGGCTTGACACTGGGGGTTGTTCTGTTCACCACATGTACACTGTGGGCATGAGCACCCTCCACCCCCACAGATATGCACACACAGAGATAAAAATAATGAAAAAGTTAATATTAATTTGGATGTTTAATATTGTTTACTTATAAAAGGAGCAAATTGAAGTTTATTTATTTCATAGTTATTTTTCATGTTAGTATTTTTCATTGTTTTGTCTCTCTGGTTCTCCCGTTTATAGACACCTGGTTACATTGTATTGTGACTGTTACTATTTTTTAAGACAGCCTGGGATAACCTTGAACTGACTATGTAACCCAAGCTGGCCTCAAATGTGAGGTAATCCTCCTGCCTCAGCATACTGAGTTCTGAGGTTATAAGAGTATAGCATTACACCCAGCCTTCTGATCTTTCATGGGAACTAAGCCAGCCCAAGTTCTCGGGCACTACAGGGCCTATCAGCTTCCTCAGGCCATAGGAAGGCCACAGGTGGTGTTTCTCTCTCCCAGGAGTCTGGCAGTACAAGGTCAAGGCTCCTGTGTGTCTGTGTGTGTTGAGAGTCACTTCTGTCATGGTAGAAGATGGTCCTTTTTCATCAGGGTGCTTATGTCACTCCTGACCTAAGGACCTCCAAGTTTCATGGCATAGATGGTCAGGATGTCAACATGAAAATGAAGGAGGGTGGGCAAGGGAGCACAGACATCCTAATATAGTGCTTAACAATCTACGATGAATACTTTCCAGATTCCGGATGCTTCCAAATCCAAGGGCTGGCAAAATATCCTGTGGGCATTGAACCTCCTCCATCACTTCTGCCAATTTGACCTTCAGCTTCCAGGATTTCACCGCTTTTGGTCTCTGAGAGTGCTCCTAGCACATCTGCCTCATTTCTTTCTTTTTTTCTTTTTCTTTTTTCACAGATACGAAAAGTGTTCGTTCTCAGGATAGTACAGTTTTCATGGATTCTATCAGACAAGCGCCAAGGATATCTAGTCTCCTTCATAGGATAATACACAAATAGTCTATGCATGAAAGACACAGTCTTTAGTTTCTGTCTTTTCTCCTTCCTCTCCATTTCCCCCCATGTGGCACTTTTATTAACTGGCTTATATTAGTCAGTTTGCTGGGGACAGGAAGATGTTAAAAAACACAGCAAATAAGAGACAAGCTACATATGCAGCCATTGCAACCCAGAACCTGGGATCTTTGAGCAGTGTCCTATCAAAGCAGCTGAACACAGTGTAACCTATGGACATCCCAGCAAATCTGCCTGCAATGTGAGCCGAAAAGGCTACTTGAAAGATCAGAGAAGAAGCAAAGCAGCTGCTAGCGACCTCCTGTCTCTTGCGTTCCTCTATCCAAAAGAGCTCATTCATTTCTTTAATTGTGTTAAAACACATGAAATGTGACGGTGACTATTCTAACATGTAGTATTGTCCAGTTCAGCTGTGCTAAACATACCCACACAGGTGCTTGACCAATGTCCAGAACTTTTGTCGTCTTGTGTAACCAAAGCCTCATACTTATCCAGTGACAATGCTTCAGGCTTTTCTCCTCAGAGCCTGTGGCAAACACCATTCTATTTTCTCATTTTGTCACCTTGATTACCCACATGTCTCACCCTTGAGAATTTGACATTATTGGTCATTCTATTTCTGGCATATTTCATTTATTTCTCAAAGTTGATCTATGTGCATAGTATATATCAGAATTTTTTTCCTTTTAAAATTGGAGTAATATTCCATTTATACAAATATAACATTCCATTTATAACTTGTTTTCTTCCACTTTTTATTATTATAACATGTTATTATACCATAATAACTTTCTGTTATTATAACATTATACTTACATGAACATAAAACTATCTCTTCAGAACCTTGTTTTTAATTTCAGATCTTTTGGATATACCCCAAATGGATTTTCCGGATTATGTGGTAATTCTGTTTTTAAGTATCCTCATATGGTTTCCATAGAAACTGCATCATTTTACAGCCACTCCGATCCTGGCTTTATGGTCATTCACTCCAGTATCATCTTCAATGTGCTGCCCACCCACCAGTGAGCTCAGAATTTGGATTCAGGCTACTTTTGCATTATTTGTTTCCTGTATATTCCCTGCCTTAGTTACTGCTCTTGTTGCTATGACAAAATACCCTTCATAAAAACAACAACAAAAGTTAAGGAGAGAAAGAATTGCCCTGACTCAGTTCTAGTGGATGGTCCCAGCTAACAAGGGAATTGTGGCAATGTGATCTTGAGGCATCTGGCCACAATGCAGGTACTATCACAAAAAAAGAGTGTGATATTATACCCTGTCCAAAAAGGTCCTCCCTTTTGCTCAGTGAGAGATCCAGGGGATGGTGTTGCCTTAGTTGGATCTTTTCACTTCAATTAACCCAATCAATAGAAGCCTTCAGAGGCTAACCTAACCTAAATAATCCTTCACAAGTGTGCCTGGAGGCTTGTCTCCCCCTCCTTTTTTTTTTTTTTTTAGTCTCAAAAACCTACCTCCAGGAAGATTTTTTTTTTCTTCTCTCTCTTGTAAATCCCACTTCTCCTGGAACAATGCAGAAGCAGAAATCTAACTAGAAATTCCTTTATGATCTGCTCTTCTTCCTCTATTAATAGACTCTGACCACGGCAGACTCATCATGGTTTCTCAAACATCATGGCTTTTACTCATGCGTAATTTCAATAAACGGATTCCTTTGCACGAAATGCCACCTACTGTGATTTCTACCTGAATTCCTCTAGCTTTGAGGTGGAGAGGTAAACTCTCAGGAAAAACTGAAGGGAAGTTAATTGGGTTTCTCATTTGCATTGCAGGGTCAGCCTAGTCTGGAACAAAGAGCCCTGGGCTGAGAGTCCCAAGACCAGAGAGTGGCTCTGGATTTTTACTTCTGTGATGCTGAGACAGACCTCATTTGATAAAAATCATCACTTTGGGGGGCTGTTTAGAGGCTGTAACAAGATTAAAAGGAAGAAAAATGTGCAGTGTTCATCAAAGTGTTTGCATTATACTGGGGCCCAGCAAATGATCTGACTGCAGGGGGGGAGGGAAGCCCATGGGGCCCATATTCCACCCATTCTATAAACATCCTCAAACACTGCAGAACACACTGAGTCAAACCAAAGGCACCTACACAGAGGAAAACATGGTGGAGGCACTGCTGGTAATCCAGCCCAGAAACATAGATGCCCTGTGGGTCCTGGTACCTTTGGTTCCCCCGGCTCATACCTTCCAGCCTTCTGGGTAGCTAGTGGTCTTTTTTTCTCTAACTCATATTTCCAAAACTCAAAGGATAAATGTCTTCAGTGTGCCCTGAATTCAGCCTCTTGATCTCTGGTAGCTATGAGACAATGCCCAGACTGCTCCCGAGAAGAGGCTGCCACATTCCAAAGGAAGAGTCTTTGTAAACTGGATGCTGGCCAAAGCAAGAGAGCCAAGAAGCTCTCTCCCTTACTGGACATTTAGGCCACTTTGTTCATTTGTTTTGCAATAAATACACATAATTTTAGTAAAAGAGGAGCTCTTACTAAAAGTTCCTGGACAAGGCAAACTTGGTTCTTGGTCAAGGGGGTGTGCTCAGAAGTGAGAAAACACCGACTCAGAAAGTGCAATTGGGTTTTGTTGTAACCCATGTGGTTGTGTCTTTTCTGCATTGGCTGAGGTCCACCCTCACAATCTTATTTAATTGGCTAGTCTGAAGAGAATTAGAGCACATGAAATGAAGGAGAAAGGGCCACTGTTCTGAGAAGAAAAGGGTCATCGCTTCAGGCCATCAAATTTCTTAAATTGAGCAGTAGCTATTTGGGTAAACAAAGGTTTTACTAGGTAGAGAGAATTAAAGTATTTGCATAAAAGTCTTCCAGGGTGGGAGAGATTAAAAAAAATCTTAATTTTTGTCCCAAATTCAAGTTTTATAGTATTAATAGAACTGATTCATATTCATTATTTCTTATGTTAACCCTACTGGTCAAGAATAAGACCACTACCAAAATTTTGAGCCAAATTTTAAGCAAGCTTTAATTAAATACTGGCCAGGATGATGGATTCTGGTGAGGTCCATTCCAGGGTTCCTGGAAAATGGCCACTTTTATTTTGAACTACAGTGACCAGATGTTTATAAAGGCAAACCTACCAGACAATGTACTTCCTATCTTTGTCCAATCAGAGGCAAGCTTACATCTTGAGGTACTTCCTGACTAGTGTGAGCCTGTGCAGTTGGGCCAAGTAAACTTGTTAAGAGAAGTAAAAGCCACAAGGCTTGTTATCTAATATGAACAACAATCTTCAGCATCTCAGAAAATTTCTGTCCTTGGACAAGGGACTTGCAGGTTAGAGGCATCTTTGTTTTAAGGATCTCTTAGCACAGTAATTACAACTTAAAACATAACTTTGGCTCTCACACTTACAATGATGTTTTAACACAGCAATAGGGAAGTAACTAATATGTGTATCAATGTTACTTTTTTGTTTTTCCTTTTTCAGCTTCAAAATGGAATATGGAAAACTTCAATTTGCCCCAAACTCCAATGAGACACATGACTTACTCCTTGGGTTCCTGTACTTTCTTGGTTTGTACAATATTCACCCTCTAAATGCTTAAAGAACAAGATTTTAGACACACAATGTGATATCACAGCGAGTCACTGGAATGGCTGCCTTTGCCATGTGGAGTCAGTTTCCTGCTCTGAGGTCACCCTTGTGAGTCATCACCAAAATGCTTGGCCAGCTGTCATTTCTTCAGGTCTACAACCTTCCAGCAGGAATGCCAGGAATTGTGTAACAGTTCTATATCTTGAAGTAACTTTCAGAATGTGTGGTTTATATGGTCTCCTATACCAAAAACTGTGTCAGAAGAAATTTTAGAGAGAGATTGAGATTCTTGGAAGTGTCAGTGCTATTTAGTCAAAGTCTGATGGTGAAAAATAAACTAGGAAAAATAAAAAATAAAAACCCTAGAAAGCAAACTAGTTTTTTTTTTGTTTTTTTTTTTTTTTTTTTTTGCAAGCTAGTTTTTCAATAGGTGATGGGGTGGGTGGAGGATGGGAGGAATGTGTGTCCCAGCTGTAAGGTTGAGAAGTACCGTATGCCATGAGTGGAAAATGATTTCTAGTGTAGAAACCAGCACACACTGCAAACGAAGTTTCTTTCTGTTTTGTTGGTTTTGTTTTAAGGACTTGCTGGTACAACACTGGTTATTGGAAGGGTGTGCGGAGACATGGACAACAGAGACTGTGGTTAGAGAGAACTATTATCATACCCGGACAAGGGAATCCAGGGAAGAACCCTGGTGCCTGGACTCAGGCTGCAGAGAAGTAGATGCAGTTCTGCTTCCGATCTGAACCGGCAGGAGGACAAAGACTGGGCGTGCTGGAGATGGAGACGACTGGTCGGAAACCACCATCCAGCTGTGGGAAACCGGACAGGGATTGCCCATAGGGAGAGGAGAGCGCCGCTCTTCCTCCGGCTGCCTGGAGTCTCCCTCTAGCGCCCTGATTGGTAGAGCTTTTGGGGCTCCTTAGTAGAGGCCCAGCTGCAGCATTCTCACGGTGGTTAGGGGTGAGAGTCAATAGCTTAATAATTACCTCCATAAGCACTCACGCAATCACACATTAATATAGTCGTGTACCCTGGGATGCCTCCCGTGCTTAGAAAGGTTCCTGGTATAAAACGCAAGCAATAAACATTTTTGGATGGAGATGGGAAAAAGGCAAGCTACATTAGCTGTTCTCTAGTCTGCATTCAAAGGCAAGAAGAATCCAGAATAACCTTGGCTGTCCTGCCAGTGTCTAAGCTCAGTCCTAGGTCTATTTATACTCCTCCCAGTAGCCTCACAGCGGGGCTGTTGGAGATAGCATAGCCTAGGGCTTTGCAGAAATGCAGCTCCAGGTAGTGATGCTGTGGGGCTTAAATAAAGCAATCCTATCTGGCATGTGATTGTCACATATGCTCTTCTCCACTCTTCCACCCCACACCCCAGAGCTATGGGCAGATGATTGGCCAAGCGAGGCATGTGGAGGGGGTGAGGGGGTGGGGGTCTGGTTTTCCTTCCCCAGCTCCATATCTCTAACCGAGGTCCAAGCTGGAGGAACAAGGATTCGCCCATGGCTGCCAGGCAGGCAAATGGTTGGAGCAACGCGGCCAGGCAGGCCAGAGCCCAGATTCTGCAACCTAGGATGGTCCTTGCACTGGAGTTTCCTAACAGCGGAGTTTCAAAGCCTCCTGAAACAAACGAGGGTGTGGTGGTTCCTCACATTCACAACTAAACAAAACAAGGAGAGCACCCACCCCCTAGCCTCGCCCAGCTCCGGACATTTTCCTAGACACTGGGTGCAGCCGAGCGCGGGCACACCCTACGGCTGCTGCCCTCTCCAGAGCTCCCCCAAGGTCGGGCCTGGGGATGAACTGACCGGATCGCCCAGCCCTGTCCGCCCGGTCCGATCCGATCCGCCTTTGCAGCGGACCTTGATCCGAAGCGAGCGGCTGGGGTCAAAATCGTTCACTCCGGGGTCGGAATCCTGAGAATGCCGGGAAACATCTGGCTGGCCTCTAGGGCGGCAGGAGGGGGTCAAACCTGGACTTTTCCGGGTGATTTTGCACAAAATCTTCTCTATACCAAGGAGTGCAGCCCTGGCAAATGGAAGCCCAAGCAATGAGAAGGGAGCTTCTCTAAGCCATCTTCATCTCGTCCACTTCCGAGGTCCTGTTGGCGAAGAAGGAAAGCGCCCGTTCCCCGTTCCGAAGACCCTGTCTTGTGTGTCTGTCTGTAGAAGTTCCTTTCTCGGATGCAAACCATCGATGTCACCCCTATAGGGTCTTTCCAGCTGGATTGTCGCCACCTCGTGGCTGGATTCAGTGGCCACATTGGCCCTTGCCCCTCAAACCCTTTACTCTGTATGGTCCCAAGCCTACTTTTCTCTGGGTTTAGGAGGTGAGCTGGGATACCTCTGCCCCACCCCCTCAGCTACACCATTCGCCTTTGTAAAGAGAAACAAGTGTTATTCCTAGAGCTAGGAGTGCCGGGATTGGCAAACCTGTGTTGGCTCCATGTGCAGCGTCAATCCCCCACCGATTTCCCATGAGACAAACTAATGATTAAGAAGACAGACGCACTTTGTCTTGTTCCTACTGGTTAGTGATGCTATTATACTTGATGAGTATTATTAAAGGACCCCTGTCATTAAAGACTCTCTGTTATTATTATTATTTAGCATTTATAATGTATTCCTTATTTTCAAAGCACACAGACTATTATCTCCCAGGACTTTCCAAACACAACAGAGCAGCAGGCAGGTGACAACTTCGTTTTATAAAATAGGGAAACTGAGGCACTGTAATTAGTGCGGAGTTCTTGGATTAATGAGTCAACAGTAGTTATTTCTTCCCTGATGATTATTGCCTTACTCTGAAGTGTCGTGGATTCCTGACTTGAGAAACTAGTTTCTCACATCCACTTTTATGACCCACTTGTAATCACATTAGAAGCCCAGTCAGGGAAGTTTTCAGGCTTATGAGTCATTACTTCAAGCTCATTACTAAGTACCTGGGCCATGTTAATTGTATTAATTGTATTTTATTTTACAAGTCAAATTATTGTTATTATTATTACTTAGTATTCATAATGTATTCCCTTAAAATGTATTTAAGAAATTTCTGTTTTTCTTTTTAAAGCAGGGGGTCCTAACATCAGTAACATGGATGTATCTTGATCTGAAGAACAAATGTCTTTCAAGATAAATCCCCCAATTGTTTGTTACCACGAGCATTAAGGGGAAGATTAACTATATTATTTTAAAACTAGACCCCTGGGTTGGAGAGATGGCTCAGAGGTTAAGAACACTGACTGTTCTTCCAGAGGTCCTGAGTTCAGTTCCCAGCAACCACATGGTGGCTTACAATCATCTAGAATAACATCTGGTAGCCTCTTCTGTATACTGTATACATAATAAACAAATAAATCTTTAAAGCTAGACCCTGTCAGCTGCTGAGACAAGACAGCAATCTCCTGCTCCCAAGCTTTGTTTCTATTTTTTAATTAATTTATTTTTATTTTGTGTACATTAGTGTTTTGCCTGCATGTATGTCTGTGTGAAGATATCAGATACCCTGAAATTGGAGCATGTGCATGCTGGGAATTGAACCAGGGTCATCTGGAAGGTTAGCCAGTGCTCTCAACCACTGAGCCATTTCTCCAGCCCATTTCTGATTTTCAAGAAGGTCTTCAGTTTTAACTGAGAGTCACTTAGCACTCCAGGTATTTAGTAGCTGAATCCCCTTGATAATTGAGTTTTTATTCCAAAAGTAGTAACAAAATGTTGTAAATGTTGGGGTGACCAGCATTTCATATTCCTTCAACATCTAGTCAATGAGGATGTCCAGGAAGCGGCAGCTTTTATCAAACACAAGGAGAGCTCCCCTCCCCCACTCCCAAGGTCATATTAATCAGTTACAGAACTGGGATGTACAGAAGCAAGCAGACTTTCTAGATTGGTACAGTGTTTCCTGAATAAGACAAAGATGATAAATATAAGGCAAGAGTAGTTCCACTTGATCACAAGAAGATGTTGGTAGGGGACTGAAGGGCCATAAGAATAGGTGCTTTGATTGACATCTGAGTCCCATCACCTATTAGCTGGATGACCATCTGGCCATTATGATGATCATCACCTATAAGCTGCTCTGATTTTAGGATCTACTACATAAGGTTGATGTGAAGGTTATTGATATGTGTGCTGACGGCAGTGATTGGTCCAAGGGAAACCCAATTCAAATATTAACACTGAAAAGGGAGGAAGCCTTTTTTTTTCTTTAAAGACATGTTCTTGATAGATAGTCTAGGCTGGTTTTAAATTTGAATTCCTTCTGCCTCAGTTCCCCACCTTCTTGCCAGCGCTGGTATTAACATGTGTGTTACCAAGCCCTGATCACAAAAGAAACTTTTGATTCAACATATAAAAAAGCTAGACACAGTGACACATGACTTTAATTCAGCACTCAGGGCACTAGGGGTCCGAGGCAGGCAGATCCCTGTGACTTCAAGGTCAGCCTGATCTACATAGAAAGTTCCAGGACAGTCAAAGCTATATAGAGAAACCCCGTCTTTAAAAAAAGGAAAAAAGAAAAAGCCACATCCAAGCCCCTATCCAGGATGGATTATCCCCAGTTACCCCCGGTTACTCTGACTCACTGAACACTCTTATCTGTGGAGCATCCAGTAACACTATCATGTGAGGCCATTGGGAGAGCAGAAGACAGAAAAATGCTATCGATTTGGACCACTTAGCAGAGGCTCAATCCATTCTCACTTCCTCCAGTTATAAATTTAACACTAATTAATATACATCCTTTTGATATGTTCAGTGATTTGAAAGAAAAAGGAATCACAAAAATAAAAATGTGCATCACCCATAAATATACCATCTCACTAATGGGTACAAATTATTTTTTAAAGATGTGTCTATTTTATGTGCATATAATGTTTACTATCTGAATATATGCCCACCATGTGTGTACAAGAGTTCCTAGAAGCCAGAAGGCCTGGACACTCTGAGCTGAAGTTACTGGCTGTTGCGGGCCGCCATGTGGGTCCTGGGAATCCAGCTGGGGCCCTCTGCAAGAACAATGTCTTCATTTGTTTTCAGTTACTGTGACAAACACTAAGATCAAAAGCAATTTGGGGAAGAAAAGGTTTATTTGGCCGGCACTTAAACACTTCATAGACCATCAGTGAGAAAAGTCAGGGCAGGAACTCCAGGCAGAGATTTGGAAGCAGGAACTGAGAGGCAGATAGAGAGCATGGAGAATCGCTGTTTACTGGCTTGCTCCCCATGGTTTGCTCAGGAAGCTCTTACACAACACAACCCAGGACCAACCGCCCAGGGCTGGCACCTTCCCTGGTGGGCTGGGGCCACTCAACATAAATCATTCATCAAGAAAATGCCCCACGGACATGCCCACATGACAGTCTGATGGAGGCGATTTTTCAATTGAGGTTTCCCACGTGACCCTAGTTTGTGCAAGTTGACAAAACAAACAAAAAAACGAACCAACACGGGCAACTGCTGAGCTGTAGCCAGCTCTAAATTATTTTTAAACAATTGAAAATAAAACTCTGCCACTTATTAGGAAGCAAACTAGCTATTTCACTGTTGTTCAAGAAGACTCTGAGACCCATCAATAGCAAGTCTGTAAAGTTTAGAAAGTCAAATTCAATCTTCGCTTTCTTCTTCAGTTCTACTAAAGGCAGTTTACTTGGGCGCGAGGTGGTGGGGTTGGGTGGGGGACTCTGAAATGGCTCTCCAAGGGTCACAGTGATCATTTACACCCTTCCTTTTCCTCGGGAGCCAAAGTCAAGGGGATCCAATCAGGATCTGAGGTGGAGGAAGAGGTACAGGTTGGGCTGCTGGATCTCCTGGTCTGCCTCCTTGCTCCTCAAAGCGCGGTTAGCATCTTTGACAAACAATATCCAGGGGCTTGTTAGGGATGTAAGCTCTAAGGCTCCCCGCTCCCACCCCCCGCCACCCCATCCCCATTCCACCCAGGACACGCTGCCTCAGAGCAGGCGTTTCAGCCACATTCCCTGGATACTTGTAGGCACGAGCAAGTCTGAAAAACACTGAAACAGAGGATGCCCACTACTGCTCGGTGATTGAGCTAACGGGATTCCGGGAGGAGCCCTTTTGAATCTTCTACCCTTCCTCATTTCATCTTTCCTGAGTCTATATGGCTTGCTTCCTAATTGGAAAAGACAGTGGCCCCCTGTCGGGGGTGGGGGAGTGCCACGAAAATGATCAGAAATCCTGACAGGTACAGAAGTGGATGATTGGCCATCACGACTAGAAAGCGGCTTCTGCGGCAGGGAAGCTAAGGCAGCATCTGGGAAGGACCCATGGTGTGCCCGGCCCCCACGGTCTGAGACGCGTAGAAACAGCGTGGTGCCGCCGAAAGCCCTGGGCTGGAACGTTCCGGAGATCTGGGCTCTGATCCAAATCTCACTTTTAAGTGGCTGGGCAATTCCCTCGGCCCTTGGCGTCTGTGTTTCTCCATCTGAAAAACAAGCGGGGCAGATTGAAAGCCCACCTGGAAACCTTGCTCTCAATGGATTAAAGTGGTTTTAAGTGATTACACATGAAACAGAGCGCACCCCAGGACAGGGTGTGATTAAGGGTTGAGTTGTGCGAATTTGGCGGCACCCAGGGTACCAGTTCTGCAAGCCAAGTGCGAAGAGCCTGAGTTTGAAGCGAAAGAAAATGCCTCCTCCGGGTACTCTTGAAGCCCCCTGTTGAGGGGGCAAAGGCTGGAGTTTCTCCCTTGGCCATTAGGTGTCGCTGCCATAATGTGAAATATAAGGTTGATAGGGACGCTTCCCGGAAAATCCCTATGGATAAATGGATGCTGCTGGTATCTAAATCTAGAAACCCAGCCTAACTCCTGAAAAGCTCAAGATCTTTGCCTTGGAACTAAGCAGGAACCAGTACAAATAGTCATCCATTTCAGGCTGGTTCAGATGATGTAAAGGGCTAATCAGAACGTAAGCCAAGAGCACACAGGCAGCGCTCCAACACACACACACACACACACACACACACACACACACACACACACACACACACAAAATTGATCTCTAGCCCACGTTTTTATCTCTGCTTCTCTGCTCTTCACTTTTTCTAAAAATGGTCGCAATGAATTCGAACCCAAACCAGAAGCCTGCCTACCACAACAGGCTTCAGCAAAGCTGTGGCTGTCGCCTAGTCCCCCTGACCAGGGGAGGGCCGTACATGCGGCAGACCTGCGTCCCTTCCCTGTAAAAGAGGAAAGGAGTCTTATTAAGGTTCTGCTACGTGTGCGGTCCCGGAGCACTCAGGCTCCGGAGTTCATGCATTGCAGTTTTCCTCCTGAACAATGGTTCTCAACCTTTGGGTCCCAAATGACACTGTCACAAGGGTCGAATATCACGTATCCTGCATATCCGATATTTACATTACGATTTATAACAGTAACAAAATGACAGCAACGAAGTAATTTTAGGTAGCAACGAAGTAATTTTATGGTTGGAGGGTCACCACAATATGAGGAACTGTATTAAAGGCTCATGGCATTAGGAAGGTTAAGAACCACTGCTCTTGAGAGATACACAGCAGACAAAGGGAAAAGCTTTTGAATCTGTTATGCAAATCAGCCAGTTCCTGGCAAGAGATTTGAAGTTCACACACACCTTGACTGCTCCTAGTTCTATTCCTGAGACAATGTGTTGTTTAACTGGGGGGCGGGGACTCATTTATATATGGGTAGAACTGAAAAATTGAAATTTAAATATTTACAACATCACTTGAACATGCTTTGTTACTCACAGACAGCTAGATAAGAAAAAGCTAGCAATATAATTCAGATCTCATTTTAAAAATCTCATAGTCTTGGGGCTGGAGAGATGGCTCAGCAGTTAAGAGCACTAAATGTTCTCCCAGAGGACCTGAGTTCGATTCCCAGCATCCACATGGCAGCTAACAACTGTCTATAATTCCAAGATCTGACACCCTTGCACAGTTATACATGCAGGCAAAACACCAATTCACATAAATTTTTTTTTAAATCTCATAGTCTTAAATTTGTATTGAAGTATTGTCTGTACTCCGAGATGTATGCTTGTCGAAGTATGCTAGTGTTCACACTAAACAAAGCAGCAGGCAGGCAGAGGTGACATCCCTCATGGTGACATTCTTGTCCCTTTCAGTCACTCACTGTACACCAGGGCTCACACCTTCTTGACTGTATGAGCAGAAATTAATTTAAAATTTTACACATGCTATAAATGGAATCATGTAATACATTCTCTTTTGCCCTTGGCTTCTGAACTGAACAGTCATGTTTTACATATGGCATACAGCATTCCATTGAGTCGGTTCGTGACAATTTATGTACTCTATAGTTGACGGATACTTGGGAACGTGCCTGTTAGAGACTATAACAAATAGTGCCTCTCTCCTCATTTTGGTACTCATCCTTGGTCGACATTTATTTTCACTGATGCTGGACTGAAGACAAATTGACCATCCCCTTTTCTGCCACTTTCTGGTTAAATCTGGATTTGTACATGCACTTGTGTTTGGGTGGGGTAGACACATCCCTTTCCTACTTAGACTGGGTGTGCCGGAGAGTTTAGGTCAACTTGACACAAGTAAAAGTCGTTGGAGAGCAGGGAGCCTTAGTTGAAAAATGCCTCCGTAAGATCAGGCTGTAGGCAAGCCAGTAAGGCATTTTCTCAATTAGTGATTGATGGGGGAGGGCCCAGCCTGTTGTAGGTGGTACCATCCCTGGGCAGATCCTCAGTTCAATAAAAGAGCAGGCTGAGCAAGCCATAGGAAGCAAGCCACTAAGCAGCCCTGACTCCACAGCCGATGCTTCAACTCCTGCCTTCAGGTTCCTAGTCTGTTTTAGTTCCTGTCCTGATTTCCTGTAAACTAAATAAACTCTTTCCTCCTCTGAACGGGCTTCCTTTAGCAAATCTGTATCTAACTTTTAATTCCACCCAGGAACTGGGGCCTTGTTCATGTGAGTTAGCTCTACTTCTAAAATCAAGCTGGCAGATCACTGAATTAAAATAACCATGCCTTTTCTTTGTCTTAGTTTCACAAAAAAATATTTGAGAAAATGAACTTTAATTGGTTTATTTTGTTCCATGGTTTGGGAGCTTTCCCTCCATTGCTTTGGGCATGAGGTGAGGCAATATGTTATGGCAGAAAGGTATGGTGAAGCCAGGTGAAGCGGCTCACTAAATCACCATGTCCAACAATAGAGACAGAGGCTAGGGCAGAGGGGAGGCATGCCCTCCTGAGAACAGGTTTGGAGTCAACAGGGTACATTAGAAACAAGCATTATAGTCCAACCTCCCCACACTTAAGAATAAAAATAGGCAGAAAACAGTTTCCCAGAAAGGCAGGTAAGAGACAAACACTATTGGGTGGAGACTCCAAGAGACCCAGAAACTCTGCTTATCAGGGCTGAGGGGCTCAGTTCAAAGTAGCACAGCAGTGGGGAGGTTTAACAAAAGGGCAGAGAGGCATGGTGTGGGCAAGATCAGGACAGATGCAGAACAGAAAGACCCTCTGGACTTGGGGGACGTAGAGCTGCCCTTGGGAGGGGCTCCGTGTTTCTCAGCTTGAAGGAAAAGCATGAGGCCAGTGAGCTGGGTGAGACGGTTCTAAGGCTACTTTGTTGCCTCACCTTCATATGGGCTTCCTAGAAAAAAATGACTGAGCCAGGAAGACAGTACAGAGTGCAAGCAGGAGACTCAGCAGAGATACCTGGAACATTCAGACTCTGTCTTCAAGCTCCGAAATTCTCTCAGCTGTCTTTTCTTAGCTGCTGGTGAATTTTTAAAAAATTTGAATTACTGAGTTTTATTTTGTTTTCAAGATTTTTCTTTTGATTCTTTTTCAAAATCCCTATCTCTTTATTGAGAGTCCTACTCATACTTTGGGAGACGCAGACAGGAGAACTCTGTGAGTTCAAGGTCAGCCTGGTCTACAAAGTTACTTCTAAGACAGTTGAGGCTACTACTTGTAACACACACACACACACACACACACACACACACACACACACAAACCCTGTCTCAAAAACCAAAAATAACAACAACAATGAAAACCCACCAGAAGTACAGAACAAAGAATATAACCGTGAGAGAAAACTGCCAACTCATTCACAAGAAAGAAAGACATATTCTCGAAGAACAGATTAGGAGATGCTAATTAGGAAGGATCAAATGTTAGAAAACACAAAATGACAAGAATTAGTTCATACTTTTTGATTATAATACTTAATGTAAATGGTCTTAGTTCCCCAAGGAAAAGACACAAACTGGATGACTTTATTTTTGAAATTAGGGTTCCACTGTTGGCTGCCTACAAACAACACATCTATCTCTCAGGCTGAAGAGATGACTCCATAGTTCAGAGCTTGTACTGCTGCTTCTGAGTTCACATCCAACAAGGCAGACATCAAGACAAAATGAGTCAGAAGAGACCAAGAAGGTCGAGGTACTGAAAAGCAAAGCAATCAATAAAGAATATATAACGGTTGCTTGTTGTTTGCTGAGCAGTGGTAGCACATGTCTTTAATCCGGGCACAAGAGAGGCAGAGGCAGGTGGATCTTTGTGAGTTTGAGGCCAGGCTGGTCTATGAAATGAGTTCCAGGAAAGCCAGAGCTACATAGAGGAGAAGCCCTATTTCAAAAAAAAGTGTGTGTGTGTGTGTGTGTGTGTGTGTGTGTGTGTGTGTGTGTGTGTTTGTGTGTCATGGGATGGTTCTTCTGTATGCTGTGCATATGTGTTGCTCTCACTGGTTGATGATAAAACTGTTTTGGCCAATAGCAAGGCAGGATAAAGTTAGGCAGAATAATCAAACTGGGGCCTGGGATAAAGAGTGGCAGAGTTAGGACAGCCTTGAGCCAAGCAAGATGCCAAAAGACTAGTAGGCCACCGGCAGTGTGGCAATGTATAGATTAATAGAAATAGGTTAATTTAAATATAGGAGCTAGTTAGTAATAAGCCTGAGCTATTTGCCAAGCATTTATAATTAATATAAGCTTCTGAGTGATTATTTGGAAGTGGCTGTGAAGCAAGGTGGGACAGAGAAATTCCATTTCTGTAACATGTGTGTGTGTTTACATGTCAGCACATCCAATTAGAAAAATTAAAAGCCTCAAAACACTAGTGAACATAAAGGAACAAATAGGTTCCTTTATAATAATAGAGAGTGACACTATTACCCCATTCTCACCAATGGACAAATCAGGCAAACATAGAAATTCAAGAGGAAATTTAGAATTAAGTTGCAGCATAGATCAAGATCAAGTGGATTAAACAGATCATTCTTCTCAACAACTACAGAGTATACTTTTTAAAAGCAGTTTGTGGAACTCTCTGTAGTCAGAAGTTTCTGGCCCAGCCTAGCCCCAAGGTCCACAGCTGCTTAGTCCCTAATAATCACACAAAGATTTATATTAATTAAAAGCTGTTTGACTGATGGCTCATGCTCATTACCAACTAGCTCTTATAACTTCACTCAAGTCATTTCTATTAATCTGTGTATTGCCATGTAACTCTGTGGTTTTAACTGTGTCCCATTACTTCCCGCCTTCTGGGTAGCAGCCTGTAGCAACTTCACCTTTATTCATTTTTATCTCTGCTTAGATTTTCTGTCTACCTCCAAGCTACCTTGCCATAGGCCAAAACAGCTTCTTTATTAACAAATGGCAATAAAAACACATTCACAACATACAGAAAGACACCCCACATCAACTCTGTGTAAAACAGGTCATATTCTAGGCAAAAGACAAGTCTTAACAAATACACGAAAAAGACCTAAATATAATTATTTTTATCAGATTATAATGGAACTGAAACTGGAAACAAATAGAAAAATTATACCAACAGAAACTAAAAGATATACATCTGAATAGATTGTTGAAGAAATTAGTAGAGTGTCTCCCGCCACCTCAGCCAGCAAGGAACACGCAACACCGGATCCTTCTCTCTGCACTTTATTCGGGCCTTTTACAATCTGGTTTCTTCTTATCTTTCACTCACTCGCTCATTCTCTCACTCACTCACTCACTCACTCACTCACTCACTCAGACGAACAACCATTCTCTCATGGACGACCAACGACACTGGGGGGAAGCCCGCTCTTAGTGAAATACCCTCAGGGCTTCCAATCCAAGATAGCCACGTGGGCATCACCGATAGGCTCAGATACGCGGAAGCAAGCCAGATCCTTGGCCTTAGCCAAATATGGAGTTGTTTACCAGGGAGAGCGCTCAAGGCCAACGCCATCTTAAGGTGTGGCTGTAAGCAGCTCCCTACAGTAGAGAAATTTCAAAATCTTAGAATTGGGCTGGAGATATAACAGGCATAGTGCTTGCCCAGTGTGCATGAAACCTTGGGTTTGATCTCCAGAACCACAGACCTTGGGTGTGATAGTGCATGCCTATAATCTCAGCACTCAGGGAACGGAGTAAAATGATCAAGATCATCCATGGCTACAGAGAGAGCCGGAGGTCAGCTGAGATACATGAGATTCTATCTCAACAAACAAACAAAAACCAACAAGAATCAAATCAAAATGGAAACACAGTGTATCAGATTCTGAGACATAGCAAAGGCAGCTCTAGGGATATTTAAACTGCAAGTGCCAACACTACTTAACAAGATTGACCAGCCCTTAGCCAAACTAGCCAAATAAACAGAAGACCCAAGTTAATAAACCTGGGGATAAAAAAAAAAAAAAGGAGATGTTATAACAGGTACTAAGATTCATCAGGTCCATAGGATTATTTTGAAAGCATATACTCCAATAAGTTGAAAATCTAGAAGAAATGAGTACCTGTTTGGATATCTGTACTATTAAAATTGACCTAAGAGGATATAGAAAACATAAACATAAATTAACGAGGGCTGGGGAGACAGCTAAACTGGTAAAGACACTTGTCACCCAGGCTTATGACCTGAGTTTGATCCCAGGACACACACTGTAGAAAAAGATAACTCCTGAAAATTGTCCTCTGACCTCCATATATGTACCATGGAGAGAGAGAGAGAGAGAGAGAGAGAGAGAGAGAGAGAGAGAGAGAGAGAGAGAGAGAGAGAGAGAGAACATATATACAAAGATGCAGAGTGGGAAACAGACCAATCTTAGCTACATATTGTACATTGTACATACTGAGTTCAGGGCCAGTGCAAGCTAAAAGAAAAGAAAAAAAAGAAGAAATAAAAGAAGGAAGGGAGGGAGGGAGGAAAGAACTAGATCTAGAGGTCTCCTACTTCAACATAGGAAAGACTATCTACAATACCAGGACAAACCCAGAGACAGCAGTGTACTGAAATGGGGACAATGAAACCTCTTCCTCTAAAATTGGAATGAGGCACGGCTGTCCAGTCTCACTGCTTTTACTTAGCACAGTACTTGAAGTGTTAGCTGAGGTGAAGCAGTGGGGAATCAAAGGAATATACATAAGAAAGGAAGAGTATGCTACTATTTGCTGAGAGCAAAGTGCTATTCTCAGAAGACTCAAGATGCCACCGAAACACTGATATCAAAACTTCAACAAAGTAGCAGAACACAAGAGCAATACTTCAGGAACTACTTTATGCAATAATAACAGAACAGGCTGAGAAAGAATTCCGGGTATGGGTGTGGGGGTCCTATTTACAGTAGTCTCAGAAAAAAACCAGGATATATAGGAACAAACCTAACCAAGACATCTACCGGGAAAACTATGAATCCCAGAAGAGAGACTTGAGAGGACACTAAAGATGGAGGGCACCCCTGTGTCATGGATGAGCAGCATCTAGACTGTTAGGGTACCCATGCTGCTTACTACTCGAGAGGCAGTGGGGCCTGGAGAATGGAACTGCTAAGTGAGGTGGATACAGTCTCATGCAATAGCCAACTTTATTCAAAGTATCAGTCAGTTTAGACTCTGAGTGTTAAGAAGAGTCACAGGAATAAAGTGTACGATCATAAAGACAAGATGCTTGTAGCAGACAAGCCCCATATGGCAAAAAACCAAAACCAAAAAACCATGTTTTTTCTATAGAGGCTTATGAATAACAACTGTGTTCCAACCCCATACTACTGAAAAGATTTTTCAGACCCAATGCAGTTCCCATCACATTACCAATAACATTCTTGACAGAACTAGAAAACCAATCTTATAATTCATATAGAAGCATGAGGACCTTTAAAACTGCAGGGGGAACAAAGCAGGAATGAAGGTACCACAATTCCTGGCTTCAAACTGCCACAAAGCCGTAGTCAAAACAGACACATCATACAGACAAAAGGAACAGAGTAGCTGACTCTGACCCAAGTCCATACAAGCACAGCCATGTGATTCTTGATACGAATGCCAAAACCAAACACTGAGGAAAACAGCCTTTTAACAAGCAGATGCTGGGAAAAGTAACTGCTCACAAGATTGGAATCAGAACCCTCTGACCTGCACAAAAATCAGCTCCAAATGGGTCAAAGACCTTAATGTGAGATGTGAAACTCTGGAAATACTACAGGAAAAACTGGGGAAGGGCTGCAAGATACAGCCACCAGCGATGACTTCCTGAGTGAGACTCTGACGGCTCAGGAAATAATAAGCAAGAACTGATAGTTGAGATCACACAAAATTGAAAAGCTTCAGGACAGAAAAAAATAAAAGCACAAATCCTAAAAATATAGAAAAAACTTTTTAAAAAATGAACATACAATGCTCTGATAAACAAATAGCAAACGAACTGACAGAGACATTTTAAATGTAGTTCAGATTGCCAGTAATTTGTGAAAGAATGTTCAATACCTTCAGCTATCAAAGGAGGAGAAATACAAATGACCACCACGTCGACTGGGAAACTCCATTTCACAAGTCAGAAAAGGCAACATAAAGAACAAAAAATGGGCTTGAGAGAGCTCAGTGGTTAAGAGCACCTACTGTAGTTACAGAGGAACTGAATTCAGTCCCCAGCACCCTTGCTCATATCCTGTATGAGCACCACCTGTAACTCCAGCTCCTGGGGATCTGACACCCTCTTCTGCACTCACATTTGAATGCCCACACAAACAAAAATACCTATAATTCAAAATAAAACTTTAGCCGCCAGTGGTAATGTACTGCTTTAATCCAAGCACTCGGAAGGCAGAGGCAGGCAGATCTCTGTGAGTTCAAGGCAAGACTTATCTACAGAGCTAGTTCCAAAACAGCCAAGGCTACATTAAAAAAAAAAAAAAAAAGTCTCAATAAAAAAAGGAAGAGGGCTGGAGAGATGGCATGTTCATATGTATGCTGGAGATCCGAACTCAGGTCCTCACGGCTGGGTAATGAGGACTTTACCATCTGAGTCATCTGCCCAGTCATGAAATTTTTCTTTTACTATCTCTTGTATTTTAGGCTTGCTAAATAAATCGTCTCAGATTTTGTGACTTTTCTTCCCACTGTTGGGGACTGGACCTAGGGCCCTGAACATACTTGACTGATATGTATGTGAAATATATTTCATTTTTTTATAACTATTTTCAAGTCTGAAATTTACAGTTCACAATTTTATTTTTCACCACTTTGAAAATAATGTTCCATTTTTTTTTCTTGCTTGAACTATTTCTCATGAGAAATATACTGTCATTCTTTTTCTGTGTGTAATGTTTTGTTGTTCTGGTTTGCTTGGATGTTTTGGTTCTATCATCTTTGATTGCCTCCAAACTTCTATATTCTGGGCTTTCAATAATTCTACACAGATGTCTTTAGTTTCTTTCCAGCTTTGATAGCTCTGACCTTCTTGGATTTGTGACTTTTCTCACTGATTTCATATATGTATGAAATCATATATGAAAGGGGTTGGTTTACCTCCTGTCCTGTGATGAGTCTGTTCATAAGGCTGTTGAAGGAGTTCTATGTCACAAGGTGATTTGTAAATACTATTTCTCCTCCTTGATTCTTTTAGAGTCCTCATCTCTCATCTGGCATTCTCCATGTGTTCATCCTCCTGTCTATGCGAGATCTCTTAATACAGAACTCATAGTTAATTCAAAGTCAGCTGACTGATGGCTTATGCATGTGGATCACTCCTTTGCTTTCATTCCCACTGACTGTTCTTTGTCTTTTAATCATGATTTGTCTTTTTCTTTGTCTGTCTGTCTGTCTGTCTGTCTGTCTCTCTCTCTCTCTCTCTCTCTCTCTCTCTCTCTCTCTCTCTGAGATACTCTGGTGAAACAATAGCAGAAATTGTTGTAAATGATATTTACTTCTAGGAATGATCACACCTACAATCCCGGCACTTGAGAGATTGAGGCAGGTGGATCATGAGTTTGGCCACCTTTGGATACATAGTGAGACTTTTGTAAGTTTCAGGCCAATCTAGGCTACATTGCAAGACACTACCTCAGAAAAAAAGGGAAAACAGAAGGAAGGAGGTGGGAGGGAAAGACAAGGAAGACGAACCATACCTTACTGCTGTGAAACTACTGTGTAAGGGGTGTGGTCATTCTATCTAGAGTTGAGCTTGACTGGAATTTTGTTGTTGCTAGTTATCTTCAGTGTATCAAAGAATTTAAATTACTCCAATGTCAGATGCTAGTATCTCCTCTTTGGTCCTCATAGGAGGAATTTTCTCAGCACTTCCTGCTCAGGCCTCTCTGTGCCCATGTTGCTTCCCCAGTGGTGGGCTGTTGTGTTAGCCACTGTTAAACTCTTGATGGACAGCCTTTGGTTACAGTAGTCAATCTCAGTCTCAGGCAGGCTGTGTATTCGGACCTCGGAGGCGGGACTTCCTTGGTGCTCCTGCTTCTCTGCTCCCCTAGAACCTGACTCAATCTTGCATCTGTGGGTCTCTGGGCAAGAGCCAGTTTCCTTTCTCATTGCTAGTGACATCAGACTCCATTTGGATCCAGCCAAGGTATGGGCTTGACCAAGTTTTGGGCAGTGTTTTGGCTGGTTTCATTTTGTTTGTTTTTCTCTTCCTTCGGGGATGATTGCCTACTGTTGGGCTAAGAATTCACTAAAAGCCTAGGGAAGAGATGCTCTGAAGCCATGATTGCTCAGGATGTCCTGTGCCAGGAAGCCCAGCGAGAATGCTCCTAGTTGGCTGGCTGGGAGAACAGCACATGTTTAGAGCAAGGACATAGTTATTACATAATGTCAGAAGCCAGGGGTGGTGGCGTACCTTCATAATCCCAGCGCCCCAGAGATAGGAGAATGGAAAATCTGAGCTCAGCCTGAACTATGGAGTGTAAAATAATAGTAATAAATAAACTCATAGATAATGTTGGTCTTACTTTCTTTTTCCTTGACCTGCACATGTCACAGAGCACCCAGAAATGGATCTTATTTCTCCTACAGGCATTAAATGAAAAATAAGCACTTAATCTGAGAATGGGGAATACTAGAAATTAGTTATCTGATGAGCTGAGGACTAAGCCCCAGGTCCACGGTGGTCTCTGGAAGGTTCCATACCTTGAAAAAATTCACCTACCTTCCCTCCCACCACCACCATGTTAAGGAACCAAGTTGTAAAATGTGGAATTCACTGTATTTTCAGAGTTATACAGGAGACAACCTGAGAAATTGTCATTATGTCAAGCTAGTGGTTTTTAATTTAATGTGAAAACCAACTGGGCGAGGCACACTGTAAGGATTCCTGGCATTCCTCGTAGCTGGCCCAACTCTGGCCCAGGTGGGATGCACCTTATACTGGGGCACGCCCCTGGGTGTGGCTGCGTAAACCCTGCAGCACTGCATATGGAAGCACCTCCCTGGACCCTGGCTGGACCCAGAAGCACCGCCCTGGACCCAGAAGCACCTCCCTGGACCCATGACGCATACCCAGTGCACGCCCCTTCCCTTAAAAAACGACTGCAAGCATGTGTTCTGGTCCTTTTCTTCTCTGTCCCGTGACTTCTTTCTCGCTCTTCTGTTTCTCTACCTGCCTGGGACTCTTCTCAAATAAACACCATGTGTGGCCTTGCTAGTGTGTGCTTGCTTTTACGTGTGGAACTAACAAACACAGGAGAAATGTCCTTCCTGGCTGGTCTGCATGTACACATAGCTACATGCAGAATTCATACACGTGTACGTGTCTTCTTGGTTACCCCAACACATTTCTAGGATTTTGTTGACTGTTTCAGTTTCCAGGTGGCACTTGTTGACGTAAACACATCTTTGCTGGTCAGCTCAGAAACAGTTTCACTGAGATCCTCAGGGCCTCGGCGGAGGAGCCTTCTTCCCCCTCCCGAGGGCCCCCTTCCTGGCCCACACCAGGAAGAAACTCATGGTCAACCGCAAAGCTGGCTCAAGGTCCGAGGCACTCTGTGTGGGAATCCTCTATTAACACATGGAACCCAAGGAGAAACAGGAAAGGATTCTCACCGCTCAGCTGAATTCCAGAAGCCAACTCCTTCCAGAACTAACAGATGAGGAGGCACACAGGAAAAACCAGCATCATGATCCCACCCCTCCCATGTTCCCTGGCTCCCTGCTCTGATCATTCCAATTGCCTTGCAGTCCAGCACACTCACAACTGGAGACCCTGTGGGCAAGTTACACCCTTCCCTACTTCAGTGTTAAGATCTTTGAGCCAATGAAGGCTCTACCAAAACCCAAAGATGCAATAAAGAGTTCTGGAAAATTTCAGGTCTCTGTCCCTAGGAGACAGGCTGTTCCTTACAGAGCCAGGGCCTGCCCGTTGTTGATCAGGGTTGACCAGAATTGGGGGTGTGTGTGTAGGGGGGGAGGAGTGTAAGAGCCTCTAGAGACAGCTGGGCCAGTTCCCTCACAGCCTCTCCATAACACTTTGATAATTTTCGTTCGTGCTTTTTCACTGTCTCAGCCACACTCCATAATGGGATGGAACGGGATGACTTACATTCTGAGGTCTGGCTGGCCTCCGAATGTGCTGCCTGATTCTCCCTAGATTACCCCGGTCTCCGCTGATTTTTCCAAGAAATCGACTCATGTCAAATGCTGGTGCGATTAGAAGAACTGACTTTAGGTTCAGTAGTTACAAGAAGGTCATATGCACTCCATTACCCTCTCCTCACCACCTTAAAAGCTCTTCTTTCCATACTATGATATGAGTCTCGGTCTAGTTTCATCATGTGCAGACACACACACACACACACATTCACGTGTACACATACATACACAACACACACACACACACACATTCATGTGTACACATACATACACAACACACACACACATTCACGTGTACACATACATACATAACACACACACACACATTCATGTGTACACATACATACACAACACACACACACATTCACGTGTACACATACATACATAACACACACACACACATTCATGTGTACACATACATACACAACACACACACACATTCACATGTACACATACATACATAACACACACACACACATTCACGTGTACACATACATACACAACACACACACACATTCACATGTACACATACATACATAACACACACACACACACACACACAATTTAAAACATAGTCTCCCCATAAGAAAGAAAACATGAAAACATGCTGGGCAGTGGTGGTGCATGCCTTTAATCCCAGAATTTAGGAGGCAAAGACAGGCGAATCTCTGTGAGTTCAAGGTTAGCCTGGTCTTCATGGGCAGTTCCAGGACAGCCAAAACCACACAATAAAACCCTGTAGAGAGAGAGAAAGGGAGAGAGAGAAGAGAAAGAACATGCAGAATTTGTTTTTCTCAATCTGATTTCCAATCTTTTTCTTTTTTTCCTAAAAATGTCATGATTTCATTTTTCTTCACAACTGAGTAAGAGTCCCCTGAGCATGTGTGCTATTATTTGTATCCATTTGCCGTTGATGGGCCTCACCTTTTCACTTCCTGCCTTTTGTGAATATAGCAGCAGCATACAAGGACCTGCAAGTCTCCCTGTGGTGTGCTGAGCTAGCATTGAGTCTGACTGCTTTCAGTAATATAGCCGCATTTGCAATACCAATTCTACCAATCCTTGAGTGTGGAAAGCCTCCCCGTCTTCCAGCACCTTCCAGTGCTTTTCCCAGCATCTGAAGTTTTCACTTTAGAGATCTTTCACTTTTTAAAAAGCTGTTATTAATGGACCCTCTCCAGCTCGTTCTTTGCAAGTGCATAGCTACTAATTTCTGCGTGCTGAATTTGTTTCCTGCTAGTTTGGTGAAGGTGTTTATAGAATGTTCTAGTGGAGTCTTCAGAGCCTCTTAAGTATATTAGCGATAGCTGACCCCCTCCTTTCCCGGGTGCACCCCTCCACCCCTGTCCTCTTGTCACCCCTCACCGCCCTGGCTAAAGCCTTCAGTCAACTGGAGTGGGTAAAAGTAGCAAAAGTCCTTCTTTTGGTTTAAATTTTAGAGGAACTAGTCTCAATTCCCCCTCATTTAGTATAATATTGACTATAGATTGGTCATATATCGCCTTTATTGTATTGAGGTGTATTGCTTTCGTTCCTTTCTTCAGGGCTTTTATCATGAAAGGATGCTGAACTTTGTCAGAGGCCTCTCTCTGTAGAGTGGGGTGATCATGGAATTTTCCCTAAAGCCTATGTATATGCTCTATTACAAATATTGCTCTGTAGATGTCCAAACACCATAATATCCCTGGAGGAAAACCAACTTGATCATGCTATATGATCTCCTTAATATGTGCTTGAATTTGCTCTGAAAGAACTTTATTGAAAATTATTCTGCCCGTGTTTACCAGAAACATTGTTCTGTGGTCTTCTTTTTTGCTGTGGTTGGGATTTTATTCAGTTTGAGCACCAGGCTAACACTGGCTCTGTAGAATGGGTTTGTGAATGCCTTCACAATCTCTGCTATGTAATAGTTTAAATGAGCATTGATTGGTGTTAGCTCTCTTTAAAGAGTTCGTATAATTTGCTAGTGAACTTGTCTGACCCTGACTTTTCTTTGTTGGATGATTTTTTTTTTTTTCTTTTTGCTGCTTCAATGTCATGGTGGCACACATCTAACCCCAGCACGTGGGAGGTGGAACCAGTTCAAGGCCAGCCTGGTCTACAGAGAGTATTCCAGGACAGCTAGGACTACACAGAGACCCCTGCCTTAAAACAAAACAAAACAAAAAAAAGGAGAGTTGCCAGTTTCTTTAGTTATAATAGATTTATTATTTTCAACTTGATTTTATTTTAGTAGGTCACGTGTATCTTGTATTCATTCCTTTCTTCCAGATTTTTAGACTGTAAGTTTTCAAAGTATTCCCTAATGATCCATTTATTCTCTGTTTGCTAAGGAAAGGCCTATTGCTAAGCCTTGAGCTTACTGATTTGTCTAGTTTAGCTAGCCAAGATGTTCCAGGGATCCCACCTCTGCCTTCTGAGTGCTAGGATTACAGGTGGGATTTCACCCCTGGCTGGCATTTCCATGGATGCTGTGGATAGAAACTCTAGTCTTGCACAGGGAGTTCTTTATCCCCTGAGACATTTCCGCAACACTCATCTTTAATTTCATTAGTTTGATTCTTTTTTTTTTTCTTTCTTGTGGTTAATTTAGTTTTTATGGAGGTTGTCAATTTTGGTTATGCTTTCAAAGAAATAACTCTTTATTTGACTAATTCTATGGCTTTTGTTGGTATGTTTCTTATTTAAGTAATTTCTATCATGCCTCCTCCCCCACTGGAAATAGGATCTCATTTTTATGTAGCCCTGACTGACTGGCAATTCACTGAGTAGATGGATACAACCATAACTGCACCTCTATGCCCTGCGCTCTGTCCTTATCTTTGGTAATTTTTTTTGATTTAATAAAGTTTTATTTTTCCAAATGTACAGCTGATTGAACTTGCTCATGCATCTTCAGCAGCTGGGGCATCTCCACCCTTTGTGTTTCTGGTGTAAATTACTTGGGCTCTGCACTTTGAAACCATCTTGATAAGCCCTTTATTAAGCAGCTCCTGAAGGGCAGCCCTGGCCACAGATCCTCGAATCTTCAGTCTCTCAGAGACCACAGCTGGAGTCATAAGCTTATAGTTGGGAACTTCCTTACAGAGTTTGTCATATGTAGCTTTGTCAAATAGGACTAGATTGTTGAGCTTGTCTCGAACTTTGCCCTTGGACCATTTCTTCTTTTTGGCCTTGCCACCAGACTTATTTCCTGGGTCTTTGTCCTTTTCTGGCCGACTTTCCGGCATCTCTCTCTTCTTGTCATCCTTGGGAGGCATGGTGGAGCAGGGAGAGTGATCTTTGGTATTTCTTGCTACTATTTTTGAGTTTCAGTTGTTCTTGTTTCTCTAAACCTTTAAGACTCATCATTAGATTATTTATATGAGATCTTTCTGATCCCATGATAAAAACACTCATAGCTTGTTTTCATTGCCGTGAAGAAACACCATGACTTTGGCAACTCTCTCTCTCTCTTTTTTTTTTTTTTATTTAGAAGGGTATTTTTGTTTGTTTGTTCTTACATACCAACCAGAGTTTCCCTTCCCTCCCCTCCTCCCTTTCATCCCCCAGATTCTCCCACCCCACCTCACCATCCCTTCCTCAAAGAGGCAGACAGGAAGTGTAGGCGGGGCTACCAAACTAAGAAAACTCTGGGAAGAGGAAGAGCAGAGCAGAGATGCCAGGCAGATGCAGAGAAAAGAAGATGAAAATGCTGCTCTGAGAATAGGTACTAAGTCACTTGGCTAATCATGGGTTAATTTAAGAAAAAGAATTAGCAAGCAATAAGCCTGAGCCATAGGCCAAACAGCTTGTAATTAATATAAGACTTTGTGTGATTCTTTGGGATTGAGGAACTTTAGGTCTAGACCTTGGGCCTAGGATGGGTCGGAAACTTCATACTACACTAAACCTCAGCCAATTAAAAGTATACTAGTGTAACTGCTGCTTGCTTAATCAGTTATGTGTGAGATGATCTAACTGTCCCTAAAATACTCCTTAGCTGCATTTAAAGGGAGCCTGCATGCTCCTCTTGGGGTCATCACCAAAGCTATACAATGAAAATCTGTAGAGAGAGAGAAAGGGAGAGGTATACAGGTGTGAACCTCTGCATGCTGGAATATTAATAAACACTCTTTGCTTTTATATAGTATTTGAGTCTGAAGTCTCTTTGGGCATTTCCTCCAGACCCTTACAGGCAATAGGAGGGTAATAGAACACGTGGGTATGAAAGTGGTATGAAGAATACTGGGAACAGAAGGGTACAGCAGAGAAATAGGGAGAGGAACGGGGGCCTCTACCAAAACAAAGTACTATGACAATGCCTTCCAAATATTTGTGTTTATAGCCATAAATCATGTTACTTTCAACCTTTGAGAAGCTTCTGCTTGCAGTGGATGACAATTAATACAGAGACCCATAACTGGCCAATGTGCTAAGAAAAGTGTCTATTGAATGTTTAGCCCTAAATGGGAACATCTATACCCTCATTCTTTTTTTTTCATTGTATTATTCATTTTTACAAAAGTTTATTACAATGTACAACAGTCTCCAGGATAACACTTCATTCTAACTATCCGTGGCAAAGATGTTACAGTAGGGAATCCAGATGTTTAACAGGTTCAGGATAACAGTTCATTCTAGCTGTAGGTGGCAAAGATGTTATGGCAGGAGATCCAGATATTTAAATAGGAATGGAAGAGGGTCACCATCATCTCAGATAGGAGGAATATCTTACTTTTTGCCAGATTTCTTAATTCCACCTGTGGCCAGGGGTCCCTTCCCCGAGGCCTTGGCTTTAGCTCCCCGAGTTTCTTCTGCTCTTCTTATTTCTCCTTGAAAGCCTCATCTTCCTTGTCCATCTCCTTGGCCCGCTTCTTGGGCTGTTTCAGGGGCTTCTTTTTGCCACCTTCTCAGCCCATCATGGTGCCTGCAGACAGCCCCTTCACCAGATCCTGATCCAGATCCAGGAACAGAGCTTGCTGCCTCTATACTCTCCTAAGCCTGAAGGAATAGCATGGAAGAAGCTGAAGGATGGAAAGAAGTACTATAAATGGTGTCTCACAGACGTGATGGAGATGCTGTTCCATGAACCCAGGACAGCGGTGTCTACCTATGCAGGGCCTGAACAAGACTGAGACCATCAACATCCCATCCTGGCTGGGGGCCTGGCTCATAAAGACCTTCTCAGGGGAACCCTAAGCAGTCAAAGGTTGCAAGGGAGAGGAGAACCATAGTCCCCCTTGGTATAATGGCTGGCACATAATTACCAGTCCCCAACTCAATATATACCCTACACTTAGACAGTCCTTATTAAATATAGTAGTCTCTTATATATACAAAAAGATATGAGAGGTAAAAAAAAAATAAGGTATTTGGTGAAAATCGCAAATATGAGGTGACTTTGATCAAAGAACATTAAGTATATGGGAGTATATATAACGTGATTTTTCTAAAAAAAATGAACTGAGCACAGAACTATAAACAAATAAAAATTTAGCTAAAAATAACTGGAACATTTATGCCTGAATGATCTGGTAAATTGAGCTTTTATTTTCATTTTATTCTAGTAAGTTTTAAATTTCTTTCACAATTTCCTCATTGACCCGTTGATCTTCCTAGTATATTTTTCCATCTCTTTGTATTTGTATAGTTTCTAATTGCTGTTTATTTTATAGTTATATCACACTGTGATCTGATAAAAATACATAAATTATTTCAATTATTTTGTATTTGGTAAGTCTTGATTTATGGCCTAGAATCTGGTCTATATTTCAGATGGTCCCATGGGCTGCTGGGATGAACATTATTCTGTATCTCTGCCTTATTTATCCCTTCATTTATTTTGAGACACTATCTCATGTTGTCCAGGTTATAGGCAGGCTTCATGCCATTTCGTGTGTACCTTATCTCTCCAGTTAGTTGGATACTCTAAACAATCTAGATTCTGGATATTTTTGTTTGTTTTAAATATTTTGCCATTTAACACAAACACTACTACATTTTAAATACCTGCTTTAGCTGACCTTCTGAAATAAATGCAGATAGACAAACATATTACATATAATCTCATTTGATGCAGAAGACAATCTTTTGACATGGGACTTAATGATAAAATTGACATTTTGTCTGTTACTTCAACAGCCAAGGAAGCACAGGCAGAAGAATTCAAGGTCAATGCAATTACAGCAAATTCCTATTTCAAAGACCAAATAATCTTAACAAGTAAGCAAGCAAAGTTATTGTTTTATACATAGTCAATGTATGGCTTGGAGGAGCCAGTTGGTTATGTTTAAGAACACACAGTAGGCAACTGCCAAAGAGCCCCAAACTGTAAATGAGACCCATGGCTTCCAAATCCATGGGTGTCACACAGAAAGTAAACTTTCCTGTGTTGGAGACTTAATTCCCATGATTCCACATGCCCAGCGGTGAGTTTTTTAAGAGGTGACCAGCTCACAAAGGCTCTATCTTCCTTCATGAATGATGAATAGTTCATGGAGAGTGGACTGACTTCTTATTAAAAGGGTGAGCATGGCCTGCTTTGCCCCACCCCATCTCTAGCTTGTACTCATATCTCTAACTGCAACCTTGCTGTCTACCACCTCCTATGGGATGATACAGCATGAAGGCCCATGGAAGATGCACACCCTTCAGCCCTGAACTGTCCAGCCTCTAGACCTGTAGAAAGAATCTGTAGTTTTAATAAAAGACTCTAAATGACTCAGTCTTAGATATCCTATTACAGCAACGTAAAGCAGCAAGACACTAGTCCATTGGGCTAAGCCTCAGGACCCCAGCAGCACCCCTGTTTTGCACCCCTCCAATCAACAGGAAGCCAGCTGTTCTGTTTTGCTTGGCTTTTGTAATTAATGTTCCCTGGGAGATTCATAGGCATCCAGCCCCACTATGTCCAAAAACAAGGATTTGGGAACTGATTTTGAGACAAGGCCATATTAAGGGCAACTCCCTCTCTGTCCATGGAGCAGGATCTCTAGGGGAAGGCAGAAGGGTCTCCCTGGCTGCCCATTCCCTGCCTGCTCTCCCTTCCCTCCCTCATCTGGCCTGAAAAGAGAAAGAAATACAGAAATCATTTCATACTTATGAATAAACTTCAGTACTAGCATCTGAAAGTAAACTCTTGTGACTATTATTTTAAATCCAGAGATAATAGTGGAGGCTTTTGAGCTACACACACACACATACACACCAATCCACCCAGAATGCCCCACACCCATTAAAAGCAGCATTATTAAAAACAGCAGCTACTGGGCGTGCTTAGAAACGACTCTTCTCCAGTAAATAACTTGGAATGTTTTTATTTTAGAATATCAAAGGGAGTCTGGACCACATTATAGCTAATTGACTACATATTTCCATGAGCAGAAATGAAGCTATATTTTAGTTATAAGGACAGCAACCACAACGTCTTTAATGCTGGTTACCAGCTTTTGGAAAAGAAGGAGGGGCTGGGTAGCAGTGGGGGAAGTGCAAATGTAAGTGGCACATGAAATTTCAGCCTTACTCTGAACTCTTAAACCTTACCTCTGTCTTTAGGAGAGACTGGGGGTGGTAACATGAACATTTTGGCCTGATACATGTCAGTCAGCAGCCTTGGGGCTGTGGTCTCCCTTGAGTAGGTCTGTCATAGATAGACACATTCTTAGGAACTGTTGTCTCCCTTTCTTTACCCTCGCTCTCCCCTCCCCGCTCCGTTCTGTTTCCCCTTTCTCCCCTCCTTAATGGTTATGGCAGGCTAGATTGCTAGGACACAGTGAATTCTAAAAGCCTGAGCATCTCTACATTGCAACACCATTCCTGAAGTCAAGAAGCAAGTAGGTCTTTCTCTTTGTGGTTTCCATAATTGCTCTGTGTTCCATGGTAATTGGGCTTAATAAGTATTATTTATTTTATGACCTAACCAATCAGATCTGGGCTTAGCTGGAGAAGGAGCGTTGTGAGGGCGGGAGGAGAGGTTCTAGGGGACCCCCCTGTCTTCAGCCTCCCCAGTTCTCAGGGGAGGGGCTGCTAGCTCCCCACCTCCCAGGCTGGTTGGTGTCTTCCCTGTTTACTTGGGCGGTGAGGAAGTCTCTCAGCTGGAGACTTCTTGAACTCTGGGCTGTGGGTGGCCTTGATTAAGTGCTCTAGGAAGAAAAGAGGGAAAAAAAATCTTAATTATCCAGAATCCTTGGACAGTGAGGAAGTCTGTGGAAATTTCCCACATAACCAAGAATTCTTTTTGATTCTGTGCTTTAAACTTTTAAATTTTTTACCATTTCAGGTGGAAAATTAAGTCAAATAAATCACATCCTTCCCGGGGTTCTTAAACAATGAACATAATTCAAAAAAACTTCTACCTAGTTTTTACAAGGATAGTTTATCACACTGACTTGTAATAAGAAGATGACCTCCAAGGTTAGAGCCATGTAAAATGATTTATTTTTATATTAAGTGACCCAGGTGTGTGTGTGTGTGTGTGTGTGTGTGTGTGTGTGTGTGTGTGTGTGTTCTTCGATGATCTTTTTAAAAAGTCTTTCTGAAAGCCTCCCTCACGGCCATCAGCTCACCCGACACCAGCCATTTCATTCCTCTGTCTTCAAATGTAGCCTCTGTGGGAATTAGACATGCTCTGTACACTAAGTGTAAGGTTAGCTGGGTCTGAGAGTGAACACAGAGTCAGAAGGTCAGATATATATGTGTCATGCTAAGCTTCATAATTATTGTCAATTTTCTGGGTAGGACGTTGTCAGAAAGCTGAATTCTATATCATTGTAGAGATCATTGTACTTTTCCCAGGAAGAGAGAATCTAAAACTTTGACAAGATGTGCCTGGATTTGTGAATTTTCTGTCACCACAAAGGCAACTTACAGAAGAAAAAAAAAAGTTTATTATTCCATAAAACAAAAAGGTTTATCGTTCTAAGAGACAAGAGAGATCGAGCACCAGGCAGTAGACACCGTGGCAGGAACAGGGAAGCACATCTCAAACCGCAAACATAAAGAAGGGAGCAAATTGGAAATAACACATGGCTTTTAAACCTCATATCTGCACCTAGCAACATCTTTCCTCCAGCAAGGTCACACCTCCTCAGCTTCCCAAGAAATACCACTAACTGAGGACCAACTGTTCACATGCCTGTGACAAGAGGGGACACCTCATTCAAACCCAGCAGTAGAAGAATTGCCTAGCATGCTCGAGACCCCAGGTTCAGATTTGATCTCCAGCACTATTAAAAAAAGGGGGAGGGATGTAAAAGAGTAAGGTGAGATCTAACTTAGAATAAGAAATTTTCTTGGGGCTGGAATGATGGCTCAGCAGTTGAGAGTGCTGGCTGCTCTTCTAGAGAACCTGGGTTTAATTCCCAGCACTCACATGGCAGCTCGAGACTGTCTGTAACTAACCCCAGTTCTAGGGGATCTAACACCAATGTACATAAAATAAAAGTTAAATAATTTTTTTAAAAAGATATTTTCTTTTTCTGATGATGAAAGTAATGCATGGTGTTTTTAAAATAACTAAATATTACAATTAAATACAATATTGCAAAGAAATCCTTCTATGTTCTTCTTTTCCCTTGCCATCCCAAATAACTCATTAGAGGTACACAGCTGTGTTAGCTATTCACATACTAGCTATTCACATACTTTTAAAAACATAAATTAGGATCTGCTCACGCCTTACATGTTTTAATATACCAATTGATCTTAAATACTTTGTGAATCAGCTCATTTTTAGTTACTTTATTACTTTTTGCTACAGCTTAGTATAGAGAAGTGCCATGATTTACTTTAATGCTTCTCTGCTGATGACAATTTGGATAGAATCCAATTTTTCAACATTAAGAATCAATGATGAAGGCTAGGTGTGGTGGCACCTGTCAGCAATCCCAGCCCTGGGGGCGGGGTTTAAGGCAGGAGGATGTAAGCTTGGAGTCAACCCAGGTAACTTAGAGAGACCCTACATGTTGATTAGGTTTCCTCATGTCTGTGACAAAATGTCCATGGAATGGTGTCGCCTACATTCACAGCAGGTTTTCCCCTCTTCTTCCGGAAACAATCTCATGGACTGTCTCAGCTACTTCTCCATCCTCATAACAAACCATCCCAGCAAAAGGCACCAAAGGAGAGCGGAGTTTATTTGGGCTCTCAGTTTGAGGTACCCTCCTTCCACAATTAAGAAGTCAGGAATTTGAAACATCTGGTGACATTGCATCTGCGAATGGCAATAATATAGCAATAGTAATAAATAAAGGCCTGGGTTTATACCTTCTCTTTTTTATAGAGGTAGGGATCCCAGTCCAGGGAGGAGTCGGTAGCCGGGTTTCCCACCCCAGCCTAATTGGGATAATCTCCCATAGGCATACCCCAGGGCCATCTCCCAGTGATCGCAGTGACAACTTTTTCCCGCTTAAGGTTTGGAAGTGAAGTGTACGCCTCTACCCTCTCTGAATTCTAATATTTCTAAGAGATTTACACTTGTTTCTCTCTGAGAGTTTCAGCGTATTGTTACATTACCTGCAACTGGCCACCTCTCTTGCAACACTTGTAACTGATTGCTTCCTCTCCTGTCTACATTTTTGTTAGTTTGTTTCCAGACAGGCTTTCCCTGTATAACAGCCCTGACCGTCCTAGAAGTTGCTTTGTAAACCCGGCTGGCCTCAAACTCACAGAGATCCCCCTGCCTCTGCTTCTTGTATGCTGAGATTCAAAACCTATGACACCACTGCCCTGCTCTTCCACATTTTTTTAAAACAGTGGCTTCCTGTGCTGCCCTGACTAGTCATTAACCCTTAGGAGCAAGGAAAGCTTTGCCTCGTCCTCCTGTATGGCCAGTCCTACAGGCACAGGTCTGTAGATGAAAGTTTATTGGTGTCTTATCTAATTGCATTAGCCACATTTTTCCCCCCAGAAAAGAATGTTAAGCACTAACAGTAATAGTAAATATTCTTGTTTTGTTGATCTTAATGGAAACATTTCCACTGCTTTTCTGTTCATTGTGATGCTGAGTCATAACATGACTTGAGACACATGCATCTGTTATATTATGGATGTATTCTAATATTCTTGGATGTTTTTTATATACAAAGGCATCGAGAACACTAATGGCTATATGCAATGTGCTTTCTAGGTATGTGTGACCTGAGGCATGATTCTTAACTTTGTGCTGGACTTCAGCAACCTGATCTATGAGATGAAGGTGACAGATAGGGCATGGTGTCGTTCACTTCGTGTGAAGATACATGCAAACATGTCAGGGAGGGCCCATTACATCATAAGTGAAAAATAAATGTTCTTGTCTGTGTTATTATTTTACTGTGGATGAATGTTCAAATTTATTACATTTTTATTACATATCTTTTAAGGCAATTATGGCTTTTCCTTCTTGACTACTCATACAGTGATTTATACTAATAGATTTTCTAAAATTGAATCAGCTTAAAATGAGCTCCACTTTGTCATACTGGATAACTGGATTCTATTTGTTAATAGTTTAATTAGATTTTTTTTTTTTACAACATGTTTGAAAACAAGATTACACTGTTGTTTAGAGATGCAGGGTGTACATGAATATATATAAATTTGTGTAGTTTATAAAGTATGTGTCTTAGTCAGTGTTCTATTTATTACTGTATAGAGACACCAGGACCACAGCAGTTCTTACAAAGGCAAGCATTTAATTGGGGCTGGCTTACAGTTCAGAGGTTTAGTCCATTATCATCATGGCAGGAAGCATGGTGGCGTGCAGGCAGACATGGTGAAGAAGTTGAGCCAGCAGGAAGGAAGAATCACTGAGCTTGTCTTGGGCCTTTGAAAGCTCAAAGCCCACCCCTAATGACATACTTCCTCCAACAAGACCACACCTCCTAATTGCTTCAAATAGTGACTCTCCCTAAGGATTCAAATCTATGAGCCTGTGGGGGCATTCTTATTCAAATCATCACAGTTTATTTATCTGATATTGAGAATGTGTGGTGTGGAGAAGCATTAGGAGTGGAGCAGCTACTTCTATAGGCATTCAGGGTTACCAGCCAAAGGAAAACAAAATGTCTGTATGTCCTGGTTGACCCCATAACACAGAGTCAGCTCCCAAAGTACTGAGGCTTTATAATAAACCACCCAATTGATGAGCTCAGGATCAGGATGCGGGCTGATCCAGACCTTCGTTCTTTGTGCTTCCTTGCTCTTCCTCCCCTTCAGAACTTTCCAGTGGGCTTCTTATTTTTTTCCTCCCTCAGCAGGCAAATTTCCTCAAACCCATGCTCTTTCACCCATCCCACTCAGCAACCAATCAATGTTCCCTACACAGGTTCAAACTAACTAATAGGGGTCATTCCAAATCAATGCCTTCTTTATCTACATTATGAGCCGATCAGACTCACTCAGAACACAGAAGAGAGCTTTGGATCTCTGGTCTTGTTTAGCAGGTCCCTGGCGAGTCCCCTCCTTGCTACATGGAGCTGTTTCTGTACTGCTCCATACACCTTGCTTACTTATTTTTCCATTGTTCCTGTTCATCATTCTTCATGATCACAAGCCACTGGTTCAGGCAGCTTTGGTGGCTGCTGAATGTTCTGGTGCCTAAACCCATTAAGAGCAGAAAATAGGGTCACACACAAATATTGTCAGTGCCAAACAAAACAAAAGTAACTCAACAGGGCAACTACTTTTTTTGTGAAAATGTCTCTCATGACCCCAGCCTAGCTAGCAAAGCACTCAGAGCCAGGAAGTCCGCTTTGCTTTTACATACAACACACATAGTAACTATGTCTTTCTTCCTATTGCCTGGGTCCAATGTCACAGTCTTTTGAGATAGGCTAGTTTTAAAAGAACAAGAGCAAAGAAAACAAAGAAAAGTAGGTTGCTATAGGCCAGTGGTTCTCAACCTTCCTAATGCCACAATCTGATGCAGATAATCCTACTGTACACTGTAAAAACATGTTACTCTCATTGTTAATAAAAAGCTGATTGGATGCGATGGGTAGGCAGGATTTGGGGGCAGAGAGAATACTGGGGAGAAAGGGCAGAATAAGAAGAGACACCAGGAGATGAAGAGTGAGCAGGATACAGACACGAGGTAAACGAACCTGGGGCAGCACATAGGTTAACTTAAGTTGTAAGAGCTAGCTGAAAACAAGCCTAAGCTATCAGCTGAGCATTTATAATTAATAACAAGTCTCTGTGTGATTATTTGGGGAATGGCTGGCAGGACAGGAAAGTTTCCCCACAGTGACCCTTTAATGCAGTTCCTCATGTTATAATGACCCTTAACCATAAATTATTTCCATTGCTACTTCATAACTGTAGTTCTGCTGTTACAAATCATAATGTAAATGTCTATGTTTTCTGATGATCTTAGGTGACCCCCATGAAAGGGTCATTCTGACCTCCAAGGGGACTCAATCCACAAATTGAGAACCATTGATTTAGGCCATCATGTTCTAGGAATTCAGGGGGGGAGGGTTGTATAAACAAGTTTTTCTAAGTGGGGGAAATTTCAAGATTTGAATTTCTTTATATAAATAGGTGGTTTGTGTACCTTTGAACAATACAATAAACAAAGAAAACATTTCTCATATTAAGTCTCAAAGAATCCCACAAAATGTGGTGTTGTGTGGGTCACGTATGTGTGCAGACATATCTGTATTTATGTAGAGTATGGTGTGTGTGGTGCATGTGATGTGTTGTGTCTATCTAGGGGAGGATGATGCTTGTATGCAGTGTGTGATGTACATGATCTCTGTGCAAGTGTGTGTTGGGTTCGTATGCTTAAATAGGGGGCTTTCCCTTTATGCTCTGGATAAGTTAAATCACAAAAAGAACATTTCTTTCTCAAAGGTTTAAAATTAGTAACTTGTTGAGTGATCTAAGACTAAGCGGTCCATGGCAGCTCTGTCAATTTCTTCCACAAATTGCATTTTTTAAAAATCTCGGAGTCAATTTTAGTAAGAATGTCTTTGAAAATCATCCATTCATTCTTGTGCATTAGAAAATTAGAAACAGCTGTTTTGGATATAATATCAAATAATAGTGCCATATATTAAAAAGCTGTCCTCGCATCAATATGAAGAGAAAGAGTTGAAAAGCAATCTTGGCACTGAAACTACCATAAAATGGTCAGCAGGAGAACAGGTCCCCCTGGGTAACTGCATCATCTTCGACAAATGAAAACAGAAAAATATGTGTTTGATGTATTTACTATGGCTAGGTAGGTAGTAAATAAACACCCACAAAGTGAATGTGATCCTGATCAGAGAACCAAATTCTTCCACTATGGTGGTTCTTAGGAAGTCATAGAAGGCTTTTCTTGAACTTGCTCCCTGTGCTCATGGACAGATGGAAGCTATGGGTGTGTTGAGAACTAGGTTTCATGGAATCACAAAGACTTCATGGAAAGAAAGGCTAAGACTGAGAAGAAAAAAGAGAAAAGATTTCTAAAGAATGAGTGGACACTCTAAGTACCCGTATGGATGGGAGAGTGGGTCGAGGGCTTTGTGCCTGATCCTAGCTGGGTGGGAAGAAAGTGCGGGATCCAGAATGTGGAGCCCTGGACCTTAGTCCTTCCTGGACGCTCATGTAGGCTTCTCTTCTCCCACCTTTATTGCATGAATTCTGGTTGTAATGAAAGACTTAGAGCCAGATATTGGGAAAGGCTGAAATATCAGAGAGAGGAAACACTACAGTCAAATCTCACCCAGCTATCTTCCAGCTTCCTCAGCTTTGCTCTTGGTTGCTTCCAACTGCTACAGTTTTCCTAAGCCTGCCTTAAATACCTTCTTTGCTCAGCTGTATCCCATCCAGGTTAGGATTACAGGCGTGAGCTACTCTATTTGGTAGTTAGCTTTGAACTCACAGAAACACAGAAAGATCTCTGTCTCTTGAGCTATGGGATTAAAGGCATAGGTCACCACTCCTGGCTTTCCCTGTGCTGGGATTAAAGGTACGTGCCATTGAAGTCCAGCATTGTACTCTCAGAGATTCTCTGGATCCCTGGGCTGTGTGAGTTACCACTGCCTTGTTATCCCTGGAACTCCCAGAGCTACCTCTGCCTAGTTTAACTGTGGGTTGATCTGTTGACATTCCAGGTTTTATTAAATATGTAACATATCATCACACACTTTTGGCTTGAGAAGATGGTACTGGGTTGTTGTGCATGATAGGATGTGCTCAGGGGTACAGACATTCCCCAGGCCCCTGTAACTGCTAACTTTTCTTTCAGTTTTCTGAAGTCCTTCCTTGGCTTTGATTTTTCCAGAACAAGGAAAACTCTGTTCTTGAGCTCCACACTGCTGACAGTTTCTCCCAGACATAGTGGGCCACTTCTCCAGCATGGAGACTGGGAGACCAATCCTAAACTCTCAAGGAGTTTACATAGGGACACGAACGTCCTATTCTCTATAGTGACAGTCCCGTTACTTTGTGTTGGCATTGTTTCCAGAGAATACTTCTGTCCTGGTCCTCCAGGGAATATTAAAATTAAATGAGTTGGCTTTGCAGTCACTTGGAGCCGTTAGAACTGCAAGGAATGTCATACCTGGAGATATGGGTCCTTGGGGACTGTTGAGGAAATGCTTTGGGTACAAGTTGTGATGGTTGATTTTATGTCAACTGGACTGGGCCACTAGGAGTACTATGCCAAGCTATGGATCTTCTTCCTGGCTGCTCAGTGCAGACTCAAGGGCATTGTGATTCTTCATCCTGTACTCTAGGCATGTTTCTGAAGGCTTTCTGGTTTTTCAAGATCATATATGGTAGTAGAAAAAGGTTTGCAAGCCTTGGTTCACAATTACAAACATGATAACCTTATAACCTCTGTAACCTTGACTGGTTCTGAAACCTTTGGGAGCCCATGCTCCCATTGTCTGCAAAGTCAGGCTAGCAGATGGAGACTGCACAGTTACCAGGGGGATTAGAGACAGTGTCCAGAGTGCCAATCATGCTGTAATGGGAGTTCTTATGTCAGTTTCATATTTTTAAAAAGTATAAAAATGAAAAGGACTCACTGAAGAACGTTTCCCATTGAGAAGACAGTGGTCTCTCTACCTCTACCATTAAACAGAAAACATGATGATCAAATTGAAAATCATCCAATACTCTAATACTGAGGATTACACTAAAAATGATTAACTCAGCCACGAGAACCAGAAGATTCTACAGATATCTATTTGTGTAATATTTATGGGCACAAAACCACTTCTTCATCCTATCAGCATAGTTGAGATTTTGAATCAGTGAGTCCAGATGTTTCCATGCCAGATACCCCAGGGACTATAAAGAAGTTGACCCTCACCCTCCCTCTTTCCGGCAGAGGGCATCTGAGTTGTATGTGCCTGATGGTCCTCTGTGGTGGGTGGAAGGGTGGTAAATTTTTTATACTCCTCCAATAGAGAAACAAGCTCCAGTTCCTGCCCCTTGATTCTGAGCCTCAGCAGAGTACAATGGAAAGGAAGCTAGTTTAGTTCTGGGACTAAATCCTAAGTAGCTGTTCTGTCAGAAAGATCACATGGAGATGCCATGAAACTATATGCAGAAGAGACACCCAAGTCAACCATCCAGGCATTCCAATTAAAAATCCAGGAATGTGAAAAAATCCACCATGGACCCTCCAAGCCAGACCATCGGTAGAGGAGTACCATGGAACAGTATCATTCAACAGCAAGTTAAACAGGAGAATCATTTGACTGGGAGCAAAGGGAATGCCTGACCCCAGAACAGTGAAATAGAAAATGGCTACTATTTCAAGATGCTAAATTTGGTAATTTTTTTTTTAATCAGCAAAATGTCTGCTCCCAGAGTCCCATTTGTTAGGGGCTCACATAGCCCAAAGAATTTGGAATGACTTGATGCCTTGGATACTTTATTACACTGACATTCTATGTGTTTTGGGCTATTTTGCCTGCTTACCATCTGAGACTCAGGGTTGGGTATGCAGGGGTAACATACAAAGGCAATCTCTCTGGTTCAAATAGAAACCAATTTGTCAACTGCAACTCTTTCCCCTGATCATCATTTTAAAATCAGGAACAATAGGATTATGGAAAGGAGGGAAAAAATGTAGTGTGGAAAAGCAAAAAATGAAGTGGGCTCAGATTGATTGGAACCTAGTCAGAAATGAAAGAATAAAATCAAAGCCTCCTAGTGAAGAAATGGTCTAATCTTTGGTTACATTTCGGAAATGCTGCCCATTGCTCAACCCAACTCCACTTTAGAGGGCAAGTCAAGACAAGAAGCTCCCAAAGCCAACAGAGCTCCCTTCTTCCTGGTTCATTTCTGACATTAGCTTTCTTGAATCATTCATCTAGTTAGCAAGCATTAAGTGTTACAATGTAGGAGAAACTAAAAAAAAAAATGCTATTAGTAAAATACCTACTTTACCTCCCTGGAGCACAAAATAAGGTATCTGTTTCCATAATCAAATCAGTGAAAGGCTACACCCCCATTCCAAGGACAAGGAACATATTCTCCTGACCTGGGATTTCCTGCTGTGAGTATCCAAAAAGTCTACACATGGTTTCTCAGGTCACTTAAAGTCTATCCTGTCTGAGCTTTCTCTCCATTTAGCACAGAAGAGTGATACAATACTTCCCTAGTGTGCTTGACATCCTTAGTACTACAATGGAGGATAAAGAGGAAGTGGTGGTGGTAAGGCTGGCAGGCTTTGTATATTATAAGAATCACCACTGTGTAATAAGAAGTTTCTATGTCCCACAGCTGGTCCCACAGCTGATCAGTCCCAAGTAAACATACAGAGGTTTATATGTAGTGGGATTATGTTGGTACACTGTAAATATTTGTTCGTCCTGTTGGTTTAACAAAAAACTGATTGGCCAGAGGCAGACAGAAAGTGTGGGCAGGGCTAACAGACTAAGAAAACTCTGGGAACAAAAAGAGCAGAGCAGAGATGCCAGAGGGAGCTGATTGTCAGTAGAAGCAGAGGAAAGAAGCTGAAATGCTGCTCTAAGAAAAGGTACCAAGCTACATTGCAGAACAGGATAAGAATCATGGGTTAGTTTAAGGGTAAAGAGTTAGCAAGCTCTATGCCTAGGCCCCATGTCATTCAGCATAAAAATAATATAAACGTCTACGTGATTCTGTGGGATTGTGTGTGCTTCTGTGGGACTTTGGGTCAGAACCTTGAGGCTAAGCCCAAAAGTCCAGGCCAAAAACATACTACTACAAATGGCAGCCCAATGTGGATGATATTCACCCACACAATGCTTGAAAAGGATTAAAAGGGTTCTAGAGCACAGAATTGGAGCCAAAAGCAGTTTCTGAGTTGTGTCTTTGATGGGGTCATGGTACAGAGACATCTCAGTTTTCAGGTACAAAAAGGTTGTTTAAACTGTACCAAGGCCAGTTCCCAAAGTCTCACAGAAGACTTGGTATGAACAACAAGTTACATATGATGGATTTAAAGTTTCTGCTCATATTGGGAAAAAAGGAAACAGAATCAAAGACTGATTTTTAATAGCAGCAGTGTTTTCTTGGATCAGCTCTATTTGGTGGAGGCAGACAGAGGCATGATTTTTTTAAAGTAGGCATCCTGATTCAACCTTAGAGGCAAAACACTTGTGAGTCTTTAAGAGGCCTTGCTATCAAATATTTAAATGGAGTTCATGAGCAGAAGATGGCAGTGCTTTACTTGGTGATTACATGGACCCTAAAATTCCCCACCGTGATAATTGTGGGTCCTACCAGTATCTAGGCTAAAAAGCTAAATTCTATGAAGGTAGACTAGGAGCTAGATGGAACCAGCCTTTAGCCCTTAGCCACGCTGTGGTAGATTAAAGGTGTGATCAGAAACAGAAAGAAATAGAGGGAGCTGGGTAGAGTCAGCAACCGTCACCAAGCAAAGGTGTGATCAGAAACAGAAAAAGATGAGTTATACAGTAGAGACAAATTCAGAAAAAACCCTCTAAATGGTTTGGAATGTGTTTAAAAACACACATAGGCTTAAGAGAGAAAAGAAAAAAGGATAAAGTCCTTAAAAAAGAAATAGAGTAAAAAGAAATAGTAATAATCCACGTAAAAATGGAAAATATAAACAGTGTCTGGATACTGTCTGCTATTGTCTTGTCTTTAAGGTTTTTTGATTGAAAATGAAGTAGTAAAAGCTGCTAAAAGCCATTTGATTACAAATGCTTCTGGATTAATTCAACCTATATATTTTCTAAATGAGTTGACTATAAATTTGAAATCAAAAGATATGCTATATTGGAGAAGAGGTTTTCTCTTTCTTTCCATAGAAAATGAGAGCTTGTGGACTTATTCCTGGTTAAAGAAAATAAAGTTTGATTGAGGAAGACGCCCCTAAAAAGTCTTATGATTCAGCATGTCAGAGCACCTCTGTTGCAGTTTTCTTGGAGCTCTATATCCAAAACAGCTTTAAGCAAACTGGCTGAGATGACCCAGCCTTACAGACTACTCCGCTAAGGACTTGTTCATAATCATAAATTTTTCTTTGGATCCCCATAGAATTGCCAGCACGCCCATTCAGCAAGAAGTAGCCTATAGAACTATACCCACATGCCTCCAAATGGATTATAGATGTTTGTGTTTATTTACAGTGTTAGTTATATGTCATTATAGATAATGGGAAAAAAGGATATTAGATTTGGGCTCTTCTTGTTTTAAAAAAAACAGGAGGGGAAATTTAGTGGGATTATGTTTGTACATTATAAATATTTGTTTGTCCTACTGATTCAATAAAAAGCTGACTGATCAGAGGCAGACAGGATGTGGGGGCTACCAGACTAAGAAAACTCTGGGAACATAAAGAGCAGAGCAGAGATGCCAGGGAGAGCTGATCGCCAGCAGAAGCAGAGGTAAGAAGCTAAAATGCTGCTCTAAGAAAAGGTACCAAGCTACATTACTGAACAGGATAAGAATCATGGGTTAGTTTAAGGGTAAAGTGTTAGCAAGCTCTATGCCGGGGCCCCAGGTTGATCAGCATAAAAACAATTTAAGTGTCTGTGTGATTCTGTGGAATTCTGTGTGCTTCTGTGGGACCGTAGGTCCAAACCTTGAGGCTAGGCCTGAAAGTCTAGGCCAGAAACAAACTTCTACACTTATATTAAGTGCAAGCTGATTGGTCTATGGCTCAGGCTTACTACTTGCTAACTTTAAGTTAGCACATATTTCTATTTATGGTTAGTCAAATGGCTTGGTACATTTTCTCAGAGCAGCATTCTCGTCCTGCTTTCTCTGCATCTCGATAGTGTCTCTGCTCTGCTCTTCTGCTTCCCAGAAGTCTCCTAGTCTGGTTGCCCCACCTCTACTTCCTGTCTAGCTACTTGACCAATCAGTGTTTTATTAAACCAATATGAGTGACAAATATTTACAGTATACAAAAGCACAGTCCTACAGCACCACTGAATGTCACAATTTGACAGTGGTCCTTTTAGGATAAAAATACTTTGCTGCAACCCTCCTTTATATTCCCAAACACATGCTGTATATTACCTTTGGTGCCTCAGATATCTGTATTAAAGACTTTTAGGGAAACATTTTTATACTGTTAAATCCTATCCATCTAAGGTAGTCATAGAACCTGTGACCAGGCAGCAGAGATTTTTTTTTTAGTAGCCACAAATGAGACTTTTTTCATGAGCAACAAATTAGCTCTCAAGAGGACAGGAAGCTCCTCCCTCCAACTTGACTTCAGCTCCTGCCCCATCCTTTGTAACCCCCCCCCCAATTCTCTAATAAACATCAACAGTTTTTCCAAGGATGCATTGTCTTTGTCCATGGTTACTTCAAGACAATGAAATGTGGTCTGCCAACCTTGGAGAGGTCAGTCATATACCAAATTAGGTGACAACAAAAGAGAATCAGGAATTGTAGGGTAGAAGTGTAGGATCAGAACAGACCCCAAGACCATGGAATAGTCTTTTCACCATAAAGACAAGGAAATGGACCTGCAGGCATGTCCAGGCTGGCAAAACCACCAACAGCATCTGGTAGTAGAGGCCAAATTCTCAGCCCAAACTTCACATTTTTACATACCTGCCTCTCTCGACCTCTAAACTACTTAAATAATTTGAGAACTTTGTCATTTTTTTCTTTGAGAAGATTAAAAAACAAACCAGAAACATTCCTTGTTAGCCAAGGCAGGCTCTGACAGAGCTTGGCAGCTGGAGTGTCTGTCTAAATCAGGAAACACTTCGTCTCTTTTGAAAGCGGGAGAAACAGTTTGTGCCTCTTAAATGTGAAGAGATGCACTGCTTTGCATGAACAAAATAACTGTCGTGAAATTGCTCAAGGTAAATATTAGGCAAAACAGTCTACAAAGCAAGAAATTCCAAGCTTGTCAGAGCCATTTCCAATGAGAAGATAAAGCCAGCAAATTATTTTCCACTTGCAAATATGTTCTCCAAATTTCCCCTGGAAAATAAATACATACAAACTTCTGCGTCATAAAACTGAATATCCAATTATTTGATAAAGAAAACAAGCTGAAATGGGCTTAAGAGGAAACAAATTATTTACCAGATAGCAAAAGATTTTCACCATTACTCTCTAGGGTTCTAGCTGAGATCCCCAGTAGAGGAACAATGTCAATATTAAGTGCACAGTGTGTTTATTCACATAAATGATGAGAATATAATGATTTCCTGTGTGAAGAAAACCTATAGGTTCTGATTTATTCTTGTTCGTTTATTAAATACCTATGGCAGATCAGGATTATACTTATCTTGGGGATATATGATGCCAAAACATCCTCCAGTTTTCAGAGTCTCATAGAGGAAGTCCCATTGATGATAGCTGGAAGGCAGAAGTGAGCAGGAGATGCACCTCAGGTAAAGGTGAGGGGCACCTGGGATGTAAAAGTGTATAACATCTAAAGATGTTAGGAGTAAAAGTAATGGGAGAGAAGGTGTCAGTATGAGAAATAAAAAGACTGAGTCAGTGTCTTCGTGACTGGGTGGAAGGAGGATCTGTGGAAGGCAGGGTCCAGGTTTGTTTTCTACTACTGTGATAAACACCATGACCAAACGGGTTTCTCTGGCTTACACAGGCTGACCACAGTCTGCCATTGAGTGAGCCAAAGCAAGAACTCAAGCCTAGAGTAGGATCTGAGGCAGAGGCCACAGAGGAACACACTGCTACCTTGATCTTAATAGCTCCCTGGCTTTTAAAATAGAAACCAGGACCCCCTGCCCATCAGTGCTAATGCCTTCCCACAACAATTGCTAATCAAGAAAACACCCCAGCAAAGCTTGCCTCCATGACAACCTGATGGTGGAGGAATTTTCTTAGTTGAGGTTCTTCCGTCTTCCCAGATGACTGTAGCTTGTGTCGAGGTGACAAAAAATAATCAGCACGGATAGTGATAGAATGACTTCCCAGGGCTACATTGTAACTGCATGCTTAGGCTGTACTCACAGCAGGGCAGGCCTGTGCCAGTATCCCGAAGGGGAATAAATACTCCATACACATGACTCACTCCTCTCTAGCCAGCACTACCTGAGAAAACAGTACACCAACCAACAAGCTGCTTCCAGAGACTGGACTCATAACACAGGATGACCTATGATCTGCTGGAACGTCATTTCTCAGAGACTCAACTCTAGTTAGACACCCAGCATGATTTTCTCTTGCTCCATCCTTCTTTGGGCTCCCCAGCCTTCATTTTTGCTTTAACACTGGATGTTTGGTCTGGATAACTGGATCATACAAACAAGCAGGGAAACATGGAGAAAAGTTAATGAATTTTAGTTTTGCCTGGTGTTTCAATTGTCCACAGGGCCACAACCAAGGCATGGGATTACTTTGTAAGTATAGTAGTTTGAAAGAAAATGACCCACAAAGGGAGTGGTACTATTAGGAGGCGTGGCCTTGTTGAAGGAAGTGTGTCACTGTGGAGATGGGCTTTGAGGTCTCATATGTGTTCAAGATACTGTCCAGTGTCTAGAGCCACTTCCTGTTGCTTGTGGAAGATGTTGAACTGTCAGCTACCTCTCTAGCATCATGTCTGCCTGCAGGTTGTGCCATGATGGTGATGGACTGAATCTCTGATGATGTGAGTCACCCCAATTAAATGTTTCCCTTTATGAGAGTTGCTGTGATCATGGTGTCTTTAGCAAAGAAATCCTAACTAAGACACCAGGGAGCCATCTTCCTCCCTTCTATCTTACCTTATTGCCACATTGTGAGAAAGAAATAAATGCGAATGGGTGAAGGGTTCTAATTCCGCGTCTACCACTGTGACAAATACCCTGAAAAAGCAACATGGGATCAAAGGATTTATTTGCTTTATGATTCTAATTTTACAGTCTATCATTTCAGGGAAATCAAGGCAGTTACTCAGGCAGCTAGCCACATCACATCTTCAGTCAGCAGCAGAGAAAGACAAGTGCTTGTTTGCTTGCTGTGTATCTAGCTCTACACTCATGCAGTTCAGGGTCCAGCTCATGTCACTGTACACATTCACACCTCAATCAGTCATGACAGCTCCCCCACAGACATTTTTAAAGGCCAGCCTCGTCTAGACAGTTCCCTGGTGATACTAGGTTTTGCCAAGCTGACAGGACTACCACACCTTCTTACTTTGAATCCATTCAGTTGTCTTTGCCATGAATCCCCTGTACACTTGTAAGCACACGGTCTCTCATTTATTTTCCCTTTTCTTACCTCTTTGTAGCACAGGTCAAGGAACAGCTGCACATCAATTACTATGTTATTGAAAAGGGATAAGGTTGTTTGTTAACGCAGAAAGTTCTAGAATGAGGGTTCTGTCCACTAGAGCACTGGAAACAGAAAGGTTGGTAAGTATACCCTGCTGAAGAAGTTGGAAGTTTATTCTGAAGCCAAAGCAAGGCTGTCACAAGCAGGGGTGAGTCAGAAGCTGGCTTTGATCCTGGCAAGGAAAAGTCAGAGGTATTCCTGAAGATATCAGTCAACATTTAAGGCAGGCAGTGCTGAGACACAGCCAGATGGGCTCAGCATCCAGAGCAAGCAGAACCTCCCTGGAGCATCTCCCTCAGTGGGCAGTGGAGAGAGAGACCTGTGGGAAGATCACCCTTGCCTTGCAGGAGGGGTCACCTGTTGTGCCTGACATCTCCCAACCCCACTGTGTAGATCTCTTTGTGGGCAAGACTACTTTGCCCTCCACCTGTAGTCACAGCACATGGACTATATGCAACTTGACTCAGAGCCAGACTCCACCGTGGCACATAACTGTGGATTTGTGTAGTTAGAAGTTTCTCTGTCCCACCTAGCTGGTCCCACAGCCACTTAGCCAAAGAAACACAAGGCTTATATTAATTATAAGCTGTCTGGCCTATAGCTCAGGCTTATTACTTGCTAACTCTTAAACTAACCCTTTTTCTCAGAGCAGCATTCTCATCTTGCTTTCTATCTATCAGGCTGGTGTCTCTTCTACTCTTCTGCCTCCCAGAATTCTCCTAGTCTGGTTACCCCGCCTCTACTTCCTGTCTAGCTACTTGACCAATCAGTGTTTTATTAAACCAATATGAGTGACAAATATTTACAGTATACAAGAGCAGGTTTAATGTACTGTGGGGCTTAGGTGGACCTCAGGAAAGGAACACATTTCTACAGTAAATACCTGATTATGCAGATGTCAGAAATAACCTAATAATCTAAACAAAGGTTACAGCTGATGGAATGGATGGAGATTACTAACCCTCGGAGGGGCTTCTGTGTGTGTCCCTCAGTGCTGATACTACCACTGGGCAAAGCTGCCAGGCTTCTAAAGCTTTCTTCACTGTCATATGGGATGGGAGAAAGGATTATCACCCAGCCATTTATTCTGTTCTGGAAACTCTAACTTGGAACCTACCTGCCAGACAGAGACAAGGAACAGACACCCAAAAAATCCTTAAGTGCTACTTTGAAGGTGAATGAACAGTCAGTTCTAAGACCATTTCCCCAAGGACTCCAGTTCCAGCAATTCCTGTGCTGGTACGGCACAGCAGCCCTGCAGCCAACCTGGGCAGCAGCATCCTTAAAGGGCATGGCATAATGCTGTTTTATTTCTATCCTAAGCATCAGGTTGTCCACTTGTGCCAGAGCAGGGTTCCTGTGGACTTTGTGAAACAGATGCAATTTCTATTAAGCTAGGGGCAGGCTCTAGACATGTAATGGACTTTTGCATGAAAAGTTGATTGTATTTGCACAAAAAGTTGAAACAAAGCTGTGAAACTGAGATACCAGTGAAACTTGTCTTGGTTATCTCTGGTGACTTGAGTAAGACATTCCCCCACAGCCTTGGGCTTGTTTGTTCCCCAGCTGGTGATGCTGTTTGGAGAGATTCAAGCTGCGGGCTTAGAGGAAATGCATCATTAGAGGAGGGCTTTGAGAGTATAAGAAGACCTATGCTTTTTCAAGTTCATTCTCTCCCTCCTGTTTGTTAGAGTTCTTAGCCTCCAGTTCCTACTATGCCTCAGTTCTGCCATCACAGTCTCTTAGCCCTCTGGAACCCAAGCCCAAATAAACCCTTCCTTCTATAAGCTGTCTTGTTCATGGTGTATTGTCACAGCAGCAGAAAAGCAAGATGACTGTCTCTAACCTGTTTCCTCTTTCAGTACTCAAGCCCTCCCTTACTCCTCCCAGAACCTTCCTGGGTACCTCCCTGAAGTCTAAAAATAACCAGCATAGGACCTGGTAAGGCAACTCACCTAACCATCTCCTGTCATTACCCCCGCTGCTGCAACCCATCAGGTAATTGTCTTACTGTGGAATGAAATGGTTTCCTAAGACTTTTGCAGTGGGATTATGTTGTTACATTGTAAATAATTGTCCTGCCTACTGGTTTAACAAAATAATGATTGGCCAAAGGCAGACAGGGAGTATGGGTGTGGCTACCAGACTAAGAACTCTGGGAACAGGAAGAACAGAGCTGAGATGCCACAGAGTTGCCAAAGAAGCCAGCAGATACAAAGGACAACTATGCTGCTCTGAGGAAGGTACCAAGCCACATGGCTGAACAAGATAAGGATCATGGGTTAGTTTAAGAGCAAGAGCTTAGCTAGCATTATGCCAGGGCCATAGGCTGATCAGCATAAAATTAATGTAAGAATCTGTGTGTTTCTGTGGGACTGAGAGTCTGCTGGTCTGTAGGTCCAGGCCATGGGGCCAGGCCCGAAAGTCCAGGCCAGAAACCTCATACTACAGACTTCTCTGGAAAGGTTTTCTATGCAGTGTTAAGCAGGGAGAGACTGTTTTTTAAAGCTCACCAGCGTGTTCCTTGGTTTTGCAAGTCACATCATGCTGCATCCAAGGCCACTGTCAGCAGATGTATAAGATGCTGGGGAGTGACTTTGGAGGGGACTGGGATGCAATAGGTGGTAGGACCTTCAGAGGGCTCATCCTGACTCAGCTCAACCCCAGACTTTACCTTAGGGCCTGCTGAAGAGACCACACAAAATTGACAAGTATCTATAAAACACACACACACACACACACACATACACACACACACACACAAAAACCAACCCCAATTTGTGTGTTATCTCACTTAATTCTCCAGAGTCTTATGGAAGCAGATTATAATCACCCTAATTAAAACAGTAATTCCATTTACAGCTTCCACTACAACAGCATTCTGTGGCCTAGTGATACAATGCTCTCCAGGAATTCCCTTCCCCTCCCATGTGCTAGGATTACCATCCAGACCTTTTACTTTTTAAAATTTATTTTATATGTGTGAGTGTTTTGCCTATGTTTATGTCTGTGTACCCTGTGTATGTTTGGTGTCCTCAGAGGTCAGAAGCTGTCAGCACACTGAAACTGGAGATATGGATAGTTGTGAGCCACCATGTGGGTGCTGGGAACTGAACCCAGGAGCCATCTCCATCTCCAAACCCAGGAACTTTTTTTTTTTTTTTTGGACACAAGATTTCACTATGTATCCCTGTTGGTTTGGAATTCACTATGTATACCAGAATGGCTTTGAACTTAAGAGATTTCCCTGTGTCTACCTGACTGGTGCTAGAATTAAAGGCGTGTGCCACCACACCTAGATGCTCTTCCTCCTCCTCCTCCTCCTCCTCTTTGCCTTTCCTCATCCTCCTTTTGAAATCCAGGAATTTTGCCTGTGGTGTGCCAATGCAGGCCCTTTGAGCTCTGTGTCTTCTCCACATCCATCTTTAGATACCTCACAGACCCTTGTTACTCCATATGTCTAAAGCAGAATGGAGAACGGAGCCCCACTTATCACCACCCACCATCACCAGTGGCCCTTGGTTCCTGTGTGGTCAACCCCAGCCAGGCTAAAATCCTGTCTGTTTCCCTCCAAGTGGTCTCTTACCTCCATTGCCACCATCATCCCTCTGCATGGGCATAGACATCACTCCCCCAGTGGGCCAGTGCATTCATTCACTGGGCCTCTTTCTAACCCACAGTCTGCTGATGAACTTGGGCAATTTTATAAAATACAGATATCACGGAGTCACTCCTCCTATTAAAGTCAATACTAGCCAAAACCCCGAAAGCATGGGCCCTACCTTTTATATATGGTGTCTGACACTCAGACAGCATCCGTGCCTTGCACAGCTTCCCAGTCTTGTATAACCCAGATGTATCCATTGCCATGAATATTCCAGCACCCCCCCCCCAGCTTCTTTTTTGATGTCTTGGAAGTTCAAAGGTCCAGGTACCTTAGGACATTTGCCTCTGGTATCTCCAGAGGGGACCCACATCTAAAGGGCCATTTTTGGCTACTGTTTTAAGCAGAAATGAAGCTTGATGAGATCTGTACTATATTCGTAGGTAGTGTTGTGGAATCTCTTTCCCTCTAATGTGGCTGAGAGCTTTTGACTACTCCAAAGGCTACTTCTTATCATCAGACACTACATTCTAAGACTGTCAGCAGATGCCTGATGCCACTGATACACCACACAGAGTTGTCCTCTGACCTCCACACAAGCACAGAGGCTCTCGTGCCCACATACAAGACTATTCCAAAGACAGGCATGCATGTATGTTGTGGAATATTCCTTTACAGTGTGTGAAGGTATGTCACTATGATTGGTTTGATAAAAAGCTAAATGGCCAATAGCTAGGCAGGATTTTCAGGGCAGAGAAAACACTAGAAAGAAGATCAGAGTCTTGAGGAGATGTAAAGGAAGCATAACATGTAGGAGATGAGGTAACAAGCCACGAGTCATATGGCAACACGTAAATTAATAGAAACGGGTTATTTTAAGTAATACGTCTAGTTAGAAATACATCTCAGCTATTGGCCAAGTATTCATAATTAATAAGTCTCTATGTGGTTATTTGGGAATTATCTGGCAGGTAAGAAACAGACTCACACACACACACACACACACACACACACACACACACACACACCACGAGTTCACATTGGCAGTTTACAGTGAACATTTCACTGGAACAGAATCATCTAATAAAACAGTAAGAATGTCAAACTCAGGGTGGATTGGCAGATATAGGGAGTGAGACAGGGAGACCAGAGTGTCAAACATATTCAGGTTTGGCAAAGTTGTGATTCTCACTGGTAGTGGAGAATGATCGTGGTTGTGTACATGGCCCTTGTGGACATGAGCCAAAATCCAAGGGGACCTCTGAAAAAAATCATGCCAACCTCCCAACTGCAAGGAGACGGCCATCCCTGGGTCAGACTTGTTATGGTCTTTTTCTCCTTCCTCATTTCAGCTGGGTCTCAAAAACACAAAGGCTGAAATCCAACAAGAAATCTGTTTCTGTTGTATTATCTTGGCTGCCTACAAGACTTCTTTTGGCAAGCTCTCTGTTGATTTGTCCAAGTCTGGGGCCTCTTTTTCCTGGAGTTTCTATCACCTTGCTTAAAAAAGAAGAATCTAAGCAGCATTGTGCAGTCAGAGAGGTCGCCGTCCTCTCTCGGGTAAAACTCTGGACCTGAGCATTCTAGATGAGCCCTTGGTCACTGAACTACATTCCTTGCCCCACATTGGTAACCTAAAGACCTTCAGTAATTTTTCCTTTGCCTCCTTGTGTCTTGGAGACACCAGAAAAACTGCACACAAAGAGACCGAGGCCAATCATAAGAGCAGAGACAGAGATAAAGATAATTATGGCAGCTACTCTTTGTTGCTTCCTTATTATGGTCAGGCAGGAGGCCATGAATTCTCTACTTTAACTCAATTGTTAACAGAAATGGCCTGTGTTAATATGCTACATGATAAAATTAAAAGGCATAAAATAGTTTCATATTTACAAAAATTCAGCCTACTAAGAAGCTATACTGGTCATGAAATTCTATGTACTTAGCAATATAGTTTCAAAAATGCATAAAGCGGGCTGGAGAGATGGCTCAGTGGTTAAGAGCACCGTCTGCTCTTCCAGAGGACCCGGGTTCGATTCCCAGCACCCACATGGCAGCTAACAAAAATGCATAAAGCAAAAATGTTTCCAGTAATTTTTACAAGGATGAATCGACAGCTATTATCATAGAAATTAGCACATCTTTTTTCTAAACTAGATTAAATTTAAAAAAATTAAGCATATCTCTATACTTAATAATTTACAATATTTAAAATTTATAATAATATTACATCTAACTCTATACTCAGTAGGGATTATATACACATTGCTCTGAAATATGAAAGCAGTAATTATAACTGATCATATACTAATCCATAAGAAAAAATGTGAAAGATTGATTATATTTTTACTTATGTACACATATACATGTGAATGTGTGTGCATGTGTGTGAGGTATGAGGACTGGTAAGCCATCTAGCATGGTGCTAGGAACCTAATTCTTGTTCTCTGGCAGAGCAAGCACTCTTAATCTCTAAGACATCTCTTCAGTCCCAAAATAAAGTCATTTTTTATAAATTAAAAGGGAGTATCATGAAGCACATTTATTAAAAATTGTCAAACTAAGCCATCAAATTTTCTCAGAACATAAAGGCACTTGCTACCAAGCCTGACAGCATAAATTCAATCTCCAGATCCCATAAGGTAGAAGTAGAGAACCCATTCCCAAAAGCTGTTTTCTGATCTCCACACACACAGGCCTACACACATACTCAAAAAAAATGTAAAAAAAAAATTGAATGTCAAACCAAATGTACTTATATGTACATGTGATATATTTGAGAAATTATGTAGCCCAGGATGGCCTCAAACTTTCTCTCCTCTGCCTCAGCCTCCTGAGTGCTGGGAGTCTGGGAATGCAGCATTGTAATAGCCCTAGCCCTGAGCACAAGTGGCACCATGATGGAAGTACCATTCAGGCCTTGGAACCCAGCGTGTAGACAGCATCACCTGCCAAACAGGAACAAAGATCTAATCCATCAAGGTCCATAGTTCTGGGAAAGTTTCTAAATGTGATAACCTTGGTTTTTTTGGCTCTGTAATTCCAGTTCTGGCTAATGATTTTGTTAACTGAAATATGTCAATGCAAGGTATGGTTTTTGTAACTAAAAGCTCACCCTGAGAAAGGCTCAGGGCTCCACTCAGTTTCCAAACATCCAGTGTAGTTACCAGCCAGCTAATAAAATCTCTATTTGCTTAATCCCCTGTTCTAGTGGTCTTTTCCTCACAGTGTTACCACATTTGGCTCTATGAATTGCATTTATTAACCAAAATGCCATAAAGCTTAAATGTTAAAAACAACAAAAATAATCCACTTAAACATACACATCAGGGCTGGAGAGATGGCTCAGCACTTAAGAGCACTGACTGTTCTTCCGGAGGACCTGAGTTCGATTCCCAGCACCCACATGGCAGCTAACAACTGTCTGTAATTCCAAGATCTGACACCCTTACACAGATATACATGCAGGTAGAACACCAAGTCACATAAAATAAATAAATAAATAAATAAATAAATAAACAAACAAACATTTAAAAACAAAACAAAAAACCATTACACATCTACTAGAAATTACCTTATACAATGTGGCTGTTGGTTACATGGAGTTTGTGGGGTTGTTCCCATTGCATCTGAAGCTGTAAGAGTTTGAAGTCGTCAGAGCAGGTGATTAGTATGTGAAATGGGAGGAGCTGGACTCAGAAGCACAAGCTGGCGCTGGCGGGAACAGTCGGAAAGCTGTGTCTCTTTCTGTTGCTTCTGACCCTTCCTCACAGAGCTAAGCACACACTCAGTCCTGAGTCAGCCAGGCTGAAATTAAAGATGAGGGAAGAAGAAGCCGTCCCAGCCACAGGCTATTGAGAAGAGCCAGCGGAACATCCATGACTTACCAAACACACACCGCTCAACTTACACTTGCTAAATTGCCCATGTGACTCTGTTTTGTGGGCCAGCCTAACTAGAAACATACAGAAACATGGAATTCTGTAGACATAATTCAGCCTGACCAAGGTGACATGTTACAAAGCCACCAAGACCTATGCTTTGACAACTGGGTAGCAGTACACAGCTGTGTATTTAATCCCCAAATAAAGACAATAATAATCAAAGATCTGAGCTCTGCCTAATGTCAAACAACTGTCCCTGTAAACAAAAATCACACTGACCCAGGGAACAGAAAGCTTTTTTTTAAGGACCAAACGGTAAATATTTTTAGGTTTTGGGGGCCACAAAATTTCTATTGCAACTGTTCAATACATCATGCCATAAAAGTAGCCATAGGCAATAAATGGACAAATTAAGTAAGCATGGCTGTGTTCCACTGAAACTTTATCTGCAAAGACAGACAGGCAGCTCTTGAGCCATAGTTTTCTGACCCGTGTTAATTCTTTTATCAAAAGAGAATGATGAGTCCGTCTCTTATGTTGGTAAACTTCACTCTTCTCTTAGGAAATTCATATACACTTTAATATCTTGTAACTTAACTATCAACATAAAAGTCAACATCATTATATTAGATATAAAAAAAGAAAATAAAATCATCTGCTTACTATATATAAAAACATATGGGGGAATCTCCTATTACAACCCTCTCCTTAGCAGCTGTCATTTGGTCATAGCTGGTCTTTCTATTTTCTTACAGATTGGTTGTAATAGGTTTCTGGCCAGGACTTTTTAGTCTATCCCAGAGGTTTGGACCCACTCTCAGCCTCACTGCCTCTTAGGCCCAAATAATCACACAGACTCTTCATTATTTTTACACTGACTAACCTGGGGCCCAGGCATATAATTTGCTAACTCCTTCATCTGAACTCAACCCATCTTGTTCAGCTGTGCAGCTTGGTACCTTTTCTCAGTGCCGAATTTCCTCTGCATCTCCTGGTAGCTCAGGTGACTCTGTGACATCTGTCTTGTGTTGTAAAAGGTTTCCAGGCCCCTTTGGGCCCAGAGGTTTGTACCTGGCCTGCGGCGGCTTTTGTCCCCCAAAGAAATAAATCAGACACTTATATTAACTTCTTACTGTTTGGTCCATGTCTCAAGCACATTACTAGCTAGCTCTTTCATCTTAAATCAGCCCATTTCTATTAATCTGTCTGCCACATGTCATGGCTCTCGGCTCATTAATCTGTCTGCCACATGTCATGGCTCGCGGCTCACCTGGATTCGTTACATGTTTCTTCTTTAGGGGTCAGATGGCGACTAACTAACTCCACCCTCCTTCTACCTGTCTCTCCTTTGATTCTCCACCCACTTCTACGGTGCTGCACTTAGGCCAAAACAGCTCCTTTATTTACAGCATACAGAGAACATTCCACCACAGTCTTGCTCTGAGATGTTCCCAGAGTTTTCTTAGTCTGGTAGCCCAATCCATACTTCCTGTCTGCCTTTGGCCAATCAGCTTTTTATTAAACCCATAGGCAGGGCAAATATTTACAATATTACCAGCATAATCCTACTACATAGATTTTTTTAAAAAATGTGTAGGGGTACCCTGTTTACATCTGTTCATTTTCCAGGAGATCCAAAATGTATCAGAGACCCTTGTCTGTTTCCAAATTTTATTCCTGGAAGGTTTGAGCAATTAAGGGTTTTTCTAGGACTAGAAGAAATTATATAGGCAGAACACTCATACACATAATTTTAAAAATACTTTGAATTTTATTTTGTGTGTATGTATGTTTCACCTTCACACCTGTCTACATACCACTTGTGTGCCTAGTACCCAAGGAGGCAAGAAGAGAGCATTGGATCTCGTGGACCTATAGTTACAGAAAGTTGTGAGATGCCATGTAGGAGCTGAGAATTAAACCCAGCTCCTCTGCAAGAGCAACCAGTACTCTAACCACTGAGCCATTTCTCCAGCTCCTAGCAGCTCTGTTTCTCTAGAGAGCCATGACTAACACAATAGCCTAATAGTTGTGGAGATGGTAAATAAAAAATGTGGTAGTGGGTCATTACGGGGTAGAAGAGTTCCCATGGCTCCCCTCTTCATCCCTGAGCTTGAGAATCCAGACTTACCCCAGAAACACAATGTGTACCTTCTAGATGGGCCATGATGAGCTTCAAAGGCTGGGCCATAGCTCTGGCTTTGAGCATGGGACTCGTGCCCCACTGAATTTATACGAAATGAAGTCTATGGTCAAAAGCAATTATATGTAAAATACAATGGTTTGGGATAAAATTATCAGATAATTTCATAATTTTTTATATAACTGATATTTAAGGCAGAGATACAGCAAACAGAAAGGGTAACTCCATATCCAGTAAATATAAGTGCTGTCCTTTTCCTAATGGGAAAGACCTGTATAATGAACTCGCACCATGATGCTGGTGACTGAGTATTATCGTGCTGCCGAGCCCAGTATTGTAGCGTGTATCTCGGAGGCGTTGTTTACAGTGCGCGCCCACGCGCGCTGGAGCGCGCGGCGGCAGCGGAAGCGCGGCGACGGGCTTCCGGTTGAGGTGCGCGGCGGCGGCTCCATATTGTTGTGGCTGGCTTTTTTGCTCATAATTATAACAAAATAAATCTTATTTAAAACATAAAAATTAGTAGCGAGTTTATTCCACAACATTTGGCGCCCAACGTGGGGCAAATTCCCCAAACCCCCTAAATTCCGCGCCCGCGCACAGCAGACCCCCGCCGGATTCGGCGCCCACCTACACCGTATTCGGCACAACAGCCAAAAAAAAATCTGCGTACAAAAGAGCTACTAAGACTCAGCTCTAAAAATACACCGGCTAATAAGATTTATAAAGGCTTACTCACCACCCCGGTTCAAGCACCATTGCTGCTGCACTACAACACCTGTGTACCATAAGTTCTCCTTACATCTAAATAAGACAAAAAAAAAAAAAAAAATTTTTTTCTTTCCTCTAAAATGTCTAATCAAATAAATATTCACAATTTTACTCACTTTTTCACAATAATAATAAAAAATTATTTCCAAAATTACACATTTAAAAATTAATTTATATGTCTAATTAAGATAATATATATTGATACAAAGTTAAATATATAATTGCCATATTTTACACATGTCTACCTCTGTCTAAAATATTTTACACATTGATATATATTAAATATATTGTCATTTCCATAATACAATTTCTACCTCTAATTATTTATGATAGTCATAACATTTGTTATACCATACACACAAGTTGTTTTATATAAATCTGTTTAAATATATTTTTATATATAATGATATATAATTAAGATATTGTTGCCACTTGATAAAAAACATATATTTTAGTCAATTTTTCTAAGATTGTTATACTTAAAATTATTTAAAAGAGCTATACACTCATTTTAAAATGCCTAATTTTACAATGTTAGCCTCACTTTCTTAGTTAATTGAGATTACAAATTTTGATTACTCAAATTTATCACCTTACAGTCAAGATACTCAGGCTTTTCAAAAACATGTCAAAATATACCAAATAAATAAGTGTCTTCAACCACTTCATAGACCAAAAAAATATGACATTCAAGATTTCGTTATTTCAAATTTGGCCTTGAGAGACATGACAACTCCTGATATCACCATTCTTTTCTCAAAGTAATATTAAACATCACAGACGTCTTACAAAAAAATTGTCTTGTTTAGTAAATAATGGCCTGAGGGGCAAAAGACTACACTTGCGCCCTCTGCTGTCAGCGTGCTCACTGTCCAAAATAGACATACAAGATAAAAAATAAAAACTGCCAAAGCCTGCCTAGCCAAAATAAGACCGTCCTACCAAAAATACCCTACTTCTATAGAGACTTGTCAAATATCATAGACCAATAGCCACAAAAATAAATGCTCCCGTTACACAAAAAAGTAGTAGATAACTGTCCAAATAATTAACTGTCGTTGTCTTCTCCTATATTCTAAAAGTTACTTCATACTTCCAACTTTAGATATATATTTTCCTTCTCAGGTCTTAACGGTGTTAAAGATTAAATAGTTGAGATTATTATTACTTCACATTCCAACAAAAACACTCAAGTCTTAAAACTCTATTATTTAAGATAAACAACCTTAAAACAATCCCTACACATTTTTTTTTTATATCAACATTTTAGATATTAAATTACACCTTATAGTTGTTTGCTAACAATAGTTTAACCTCACTTATGTTAGTTCCTTCCTCTTTCCCACACACTGTCTTATAATAATCCCTATAATATATAGTTTTATATCTAGTTTAAAACCTTCCTATTTAGACAAAATAAAGAGATGTAGCGTGTATCCCGGAGGCGTTGTTTACAGTGCGCGCCCACGCGCGCTGGAGCGCGCGGCGGCAGCGGAAGCGCGGCGACGGGCTTCCGGTTGAGGTGCGCGGCGGCGGCTCCATATTGTTGTGGCTGGCTTTTTTGCTCATAATTATAACAAAATAAATCTTATTTAAAACATAAAAATTAGTAGCGAGTTTATTCCACAACACAGTATAACCTCCATCCTTGACCCCCTGGCTATCTGCCCATTAGTCCATTGGCAATACCAGGAATGACTGGAAAAGGATGGCTGCTATCCACAGAATCATTCTTTTCATCTAACTTTTGTGCACCATCTGAACCTCCTTTTACTAGGCTTTCATACGAGACACAAATACCATCATAATCTGAGTTCATTTAGAGAGGTCTAAGCAAATACTGCTTCCTCATAAACCAGTTTTCCAATTGTGTGCCTGTCTAAACAAACCATTAACTACAGCCAATGACTTGATGTGGGCCCAAACATCTGGCCATCTAGCATTTCAGGCAAAAGGAACAAGCACACACTCTGTTCAAAGTCTAGTCCAATGGAAGGCTTTTTTTTTTTTTTCTTTTTAAACCGAGGTCTATCACCTTTCCCAAGTCGGCCTATAGCTATCTTCTTTCAGGTGACACCTACAGATCAGGAAAAATGACTGTAATTCAGCCTCAAGTATTTTCTTCCTCAGTCAGCTTAGGTCATAAGCTAAGGCTATAGGTAGCATGAGTGGAGGGCAGTCACATCTGAGCTACTTTCTCATTTGACTTGACCTTCAAGACCCAAACTGGTCTAACCTCAAAGCTTTCATGCCATTTAATAATGCCACTTTTAGACTTAGTAGGCCAAACAATACCCATACGCCAGGAGCAGCCATTTCACATGGTGATGTGACAGCTTCCAGTCAATTATTCATTCTAGTAGCAGGCCACAAGTTGTTCTCCTAAGAGAACAACTTACCATCACTTAACTAAAAATTTCCAAGGATCTGTGCTATGATTCACCCAAGCAGGCTGCCAAAGTCTCCTAAAGCATCCTTATGGTTTCAGCACCATTGTATCTGATGAGTCATATGATCTAATTACCAGACCTGTTTGCACAGCAGCTGGACCTGTTCTAGAGACGACTCTAAATCTGAGGAGTACTCAAAATAGGCACTTTCTAGCCACAAAGCAACAGAACCAAAGAAACATATCCAAATGAGAAATATATTACCACCAAAAACCCAAGAGACCCAGGAGGCACCTGGAAAAGACCTTGATCCAACAACTCAGCTGCCACCAGAAAAGAGGAATATCTTCATATCTCAGATAATTGGACCCTTATATGATACGACCTTCACCAAAGCAGCAAGTCAGTCCTTGAACTTCAGTGGGGTTCATCTCCCACTCTCCACACATAAATAAAGTATGCCGAGAAGTTTCGTTTGCCATGTCTATTAAGTATATCATCAGTGCAGCACAACGGCCTCACGTCCTATGGAAAGAAAAGGCAGTCAGGGCCTGTGGACTTGATTAGAGCTGGAATGGACAGTTTATATACTCCTGAGGTGGCCAACTGAAGACAGATTGTTGCCTCATTAGGCAAGAGTCAGCTCCTGAGAGCTTCACTAATTGGTAAAAAGAAAAAAAGCTTGTGCCAGCCCATGAGCTGCTACCAGATGTGTGATGATTTTGCAACAACAAAGTCACATCCGGAAACGTCTACAATTGAAGTTACTGCCAGATTACATTTAAGAAAGTCACACTGTCACTCTTGAAACCATGGCCTCTGTGTCTTTCGAAGCTACCCATCAGGTGATTCCTCTAAGAATGCAATATTGCTTTCATGTTGTTGTTTCATAAGAAAGGCCTGACTGTAAGATCCACTGTGGGATTTTTTGTTTTGTTTGTTTGTTTGTTCATTTATCACAATAGCCCTTGTTCCATGTATCAGGGAACCACTGTGGGAATGTTGCCAATTGCTGAGTGTATCTATCCTGATTATGCATTCTAGGCCTAGGAAAGTAACCACAGGATGGATTTGGGGGTATACTGAGTTACAGTGAAATGGGCCTGAACCAACTATGATTTTTTTATTTCTCAATAACAAATTCTTCTGAGTTTAATAGTCAAATCTGTATTATCTAGTAATTCTTGTTTATCAGGAATCTAGGAACCAATTCATTGGATGTCTGGCCTGAGGCCTCTTGGGAAATTACTGCCAAACTGTAGCCTGAAGCTACAGTTTTCTCATGGCTTGATTGGAGATGGCAGACTATTCCAAAATTCACTCACCTGCTTTTGGAAGCCTGCAGTGTCACTGAAATGTTCATCCAAGGACCTTACTTCCTCACTGCAGCCTGGGAGTGTTACATAGAGTTGCTCACAGTATGAAAGTCTTCATCTCATAGCACAGGGACTCTGAGAGAGAGAATGAGCCAAGCCAAAAGTTGTAAGTTATAACCTAATGTAAGAGATATTTGTCACATCTGCCATGTTCTATTTATGAGAAGTAAGTCACTGGGTCCAACCCTCACTCAAAAAGATTGCATGAGCCTGTCGATTCTAGGCAATAGGGATCAAAAATGATAGATATGCTGAGGAATGTAGAAATAAACACTAAGTCAGTAGTGGCAGTGCACACAATCCTAGCATTTGGAGGACAGAAACACAAGGATGCTGAGTTTAAGGCTAGATAGGGGTAAACCCCAATTTTTAAAGGGGGGAGGGGCTAGAGGGACATCTCAGCTGTCAGAAGCACTGGCTTCTTCTATTCCAGAGAACCAGAATTCCATTCCTGGTGCTCACAACAGTGTTCCAGGGAGTCTGTCCTTTTTCTGGCTTCTAAGGGCATGTGAGTGGTACACAGACATGTGTGCTGGGAAACTGCTCATACAGAAGGGAAAAAATAATACTACTACTAATAATATTAACAAACATTCTGGATGTTGGGATTACAGATGTGTGCCCCAGGCCTGGTGCTGGTGCTGGGGGTTTGAACCTAAGGCCTCCTGCATGGTAAGCAAACACACTACCAACAAAGCCACATCTCTGTGTGTTCAGTTTTTTTTTTTTAACTCAATCTCACTATGTAGCCCTGGCTGGCCTTGTCCTATCATTAATCCTCCTGCCTCAGCCTTCCAAATATCAGGATAGACCACCAGGTCAGCACAAGTAGGTCATCTGTAGAAGTCGATCTTTGCTTTATTCCTCTGGTTCCTATTTTCCTTCCTACTTATCATCTTTGAGACTCAGGAGTGTGCACATTTATTGTAATCCGTTCTAAGATAACCTTCAACAAGATGGAAAAGCTGAGTTCAAGGGCAAAGCATTTGCCTAGCGTGTACAGGCCTTGGATCTCATTCCTAGTGTACACAAACACATGCATACACAGACACACACACACACACAAGGCTGCATGGTTTCAGAGAGAGACAATTCCTCATTCTAGATCAAGGCATGAAAGAAAGCATTTAATGGAGGCTCCCTTACACTTTCGCGGGTTTAGTCCATTAACATGGGGAGCATGGCAGCATGCAAACAGGTGCTGGGTTATACCCTCATCTGTAGGCAGAGAGAGACTAACACTGGGCCTGGCTTGAGCTTTTGAAATCTCGAAGCCCATCCCTAGTGATACATTTTTATGAAAAAGGCCACACCTCCTAATTCTTCTCAAGTAGTGCCAATCCCTGATAATTGAGCATTTAAATATATGAGCCAATCGGGGCTGTTCTTATTTAAACCACCATAGAATAATGACCACCACACAGAACCATTTCTTCTTTGTCATGACTTCATATCTTTCCTTAACTTGTGCCACTGGAACAAGATCAATACCAGAATTCACATATACTTGCTTCTGAGCTGTCTTTGAAGATTCCTAAAGCTTCCAGGCATCTGAGTCCCTCCCTTCTAGAAGGATCAAAGTTTCTCTCAAAGAATAATAATTCACACATTAAAACATAACATCAGCAATTCTGTCCCGGACCCCACCTCTTTCATTGACATTTCCTTCCTTCCTGGAGCTCCAGTCTGTGTGAGCTCAGCAATCCTTTCTGCAACCTGGGAAAATGTTGAGGTTACACCTGTCTGTTCATGAATAGTCCCAGGTACCCTGCCCACGACAAATAAACCATAGTAACTTGCAAAGATAGGATATTAATTTTCTTTATGTATCAGAAATAAATCTCAGATGACAAATTAAGGGGTGATAGAATTTAATTTTGTGCACAAGACAGCTCAGCAGGTAAGGATGCTGGCTGGTAACCTGCCAACCTGAGCTCCGTCCTCAGGCCCTGCATGCTAGGAGAGGAACAGCTCCTACATAATTGCCCTCTGGTCTCTCTCTGTAACTGCTCAATGGCACAAGTGTGCATACACATGCACACACATAATAAATAAGTCAATAAATAAATGTAACTTTAAATTGTTTAAATCAATTTTGTTTTCTAATAACTGAACACAATTATTTCATGAGGCTGGTCCGATGTAAGTGCTCTGGCCCTCAGTTGTTCGCTTTCTACATCTGAGTCTATACCATTCATCTGCTCCTCAGTCCTAGAGTCTCTCCAAAGGCTACCTTGGCCATTTCTGTGCCCTCCGAGAGGCTCCAGAAACTCTCAGCTGCGTTTCTATCCCCTTGGACAGGAAATGACTACAAGGCTCATATGACATCACAGGAAGCAAAGTACGTACTTCCTCTTTCCTTGAGTCCTTGTTTGTGTCTTATGTCCTGTGAGTTGGCCCTGGGGGAGGGCACATTCTGCTCCAACCTGGATGCATCTGTTATTCTCTTATTCTTCTGGAGACTTAGATGAGTCTCCTTTGATGAGTCTCCATAAAAAAGAGGAAAGAAAAACTAGTTGGAGGTAACCAACAGCTATTCTAAATCTTCTTCACCTCTTCCTAGATTTAGGATTTTGAAACATAAACAGTAAAACAAACTCTCTCACTCGCTCGCTCTCTCTTCCTAGCCCTCTCTCCATCCCTCCCTCCCCTCAATTTTTCTGTAGCAACTTTCCCTAAGCAACCTATGTTTTAAAAATGGGAAAAGGAGCCAGGTGATGGTGATGGATGCCTTTAATCCCAGAATTTGAGAGGCAGAGGCAGGTGGATCTCTGTGAGTTCAAGGCCAGCCTAGTTTACAGAATGAGTTCTAGGGCAGCCAGAAACCCCATCTCAAAAAACTAAAAGATAGATAGATAGATGACAGATAGATAGATAGATAGATAGATAGATAGATAGATAGATAGATAGAGGAGTTGAGTATAATAGTATATGTTGCCTAGAATCCCAGTACTTTGGAAACTTGAGGCAGAAGAATTGCAAATTTGAGGCCAGACTGGAGTAGATAGTATATTGAGGCCAGCTTGAGATACAGCAACCCCACCCCCACACACGCACACTCCAAAGCAGGGAGTGGGTGGGGAATGGCCTGAGGATGACTAGAGGAACTATGGAGAAGCACAGCAACTCAAAACTGATGTCCTGCTGCAATGAAAGGGTCTCGACCATCCCTAAAATGCTTGCTTTTAAATCACAATACTTAATTTTCTTTTACAAGGCAGAAAACTTGAATGATCCAAGTCTCCTTAGATTGAAGAAAGTATGAGGCATAGCCCTCTCTATTACGAGTTATTCTTACAGGTTGAATTATGTCTCCCACAAAAGATATGTTGAAGTCCTAACTCTGAGCTCCTCACAACATGACCTTAACTGGTGAAGTGACCCGTGATGGAGTCACACTGAAGAAGTGGGAACCCATAATATAATATGGTCTCAAAGATGGCTCACTGTCAGCTTGGATTCCAAGTCGCCTAGGAGACACATCTCTGGATATGTCTGTGTGGATGGCACCAGAGAGGTCTGGCTGAGAATGGGCAACACTGGGGCCTCAGACTTGTAAAGAAAAAGGAAGCTAGCCAAGATTTGTCTGTCTCTGCTTGCTTCCAGACTACAGTGTGAAAAACTGCCTCAAGTTTCCACTGCCATGCTCTCCCCACCATGACTGACTGCATCCTCTAAGCATAAGCCAAGGTTAACCCTTCCTTCCTTCCTTTGACTTTAATAGGTTTGTCACAGCGTCGAATAAAAGAAGCAGCTCAGCATCTCCAGATAAGGAGAATAGACAGAGACATCAAGAAGATGGTGGTATAGTTGAAATCTGGAATGTGTCTCCCAAAGGTCCATATGTTAAAAACTATTCCCCAGAGTGGCCCTATTGAAAGATAGCAGAACCTTTGCTTGATGGGGATGAGCAATCCCAATCTCTTTAAAAGACATTGAGGGACCCCAGTTCCTTCCTCTGTCCTCCACTTCTTAACCACAAAGGGAGTGGTTTGGGCTTTTGTTTGTTGGGACAGGATCTCTTTCTACAACCCTGGCTGTCCTGGAACTCACAGAGATTTGTGGTAGGAAGTTAGCAGAATTATTGTATGGAGTAGATATTAGAATGAACAACTGTTTATTAAAAGTACTTTGCCCTTGAAGAATCCTTGTGTAAAACAGTGATTGTTTCTTGTAATCTATAGAATTGTTTCACTGAAGGGGCATTGCAGCTACCCCATGACTTTGGTCACAAGACTCCTCAGGCACACCTGAGGCTCTCGTATCATTATGTATTGCACAAAATAAAAGACTTGAGTCTTGGAGGTAAGTGATGCTCTCCTTCAGTAAGACATAGAAATTTAGATTAGGGGCCTTGGTAAGAGGAAATACTTTGGGTAACAATAAATCTGCCTTTGTACAGCATTTGGGGTTCTATAGTAAAATTATACTAATAATATGAATATTTGTCCCACCTATAAGTTGAATAAACAACCGATTAACCAAAGGCATACAAAAGGCAGAGCTACCAGGCTAAAAAAACTCTAAATACAAAAAAAACAAACGCCAAACAAATGCCAAAAAGCCACCCAAAAAAAAAGCCACCACCGAAATGACAAAAAGACAATAACAAACACAAACACACAAAAAAATAAATAAAATACTACTCTAAAAAATATACTAAACCACACAACCAAACAAAATAAAAAAATAATAAATTAATTTAAAACTAAAAAAATTAACAAATTATATGCCTAAATCATAAGTCAATCAACATAAAATAATATAAACATATATATAATCAATACTAAGCAAAAATAAAAATAAAATCAAACCTCTAGTCCAGGCCCAGAAAGTCTGGGCCAGAACCATTTACAACAGCATTCAGTCCATCAGAAGAGGCCAGACCTTCCTGCTGCCACATAGTTCTTAAAATTTCACTTTGGAAGTGTCTTCTTTCCTCAACCAACCTGCTCAGCATGGTGGACTGCAACAGAGATTCACCTTTGTCTGCCTCCAAGAGAGGATTACAGGTCCGCCTGGCCGTATTTTGGTTTGTTTGTTTTTCTGTCACAGGCTCTCATCCTAATACACAGTTACAGGTCCTGAAGCAATGCTGCCATGGACCATGACTGAAACTTTGGAAACTAGGAACCCAAATAAGCGCCACCTCTTTGTAAATTGATTTAGCCTGAGTGTTAGTCATAGTGACTTAAAGCTACTAACAGAGGGTCCTGTGAGGAGAAAGATTGCAAGTGGTGTACCTGCAAACCAGAAGACATGAAGGGTTGTCTGTCAGCCAATACCAGAAGCTAACAAGAAGGCAGAATTCCTCTGTGAAGTCCTGAACTGCTTGGGTCCCAGAAACCTGAGCAGAACAATTAGGAAATGAAGAAAGGACAGATGCGTGTACAGAAAAGCTGCGGTCCAGCAGGCTGTGCACTCTGACTAAGGGGCATCAACTATTAAACTCCATCCTATAACCTCAGAGAGATTCTTAAGATTAGCGCTGAGAGAGGTTAGCGTGTCTCTGTAAGGACTCTGTAGAGCAGTCTCAGCTGTAAACATCCATGAGAAGGAAGCTGCAGCTGCTTGGTTTTTGCACACGCTGGTCAATTGTTTGTGAAAATTACACACACTGTCAGCATCTACACTCAGACCAGAGGAAGGCTTTGCCAATCAGAACCTGACCCAAATGAAGAAAGCATCACCAATTATCCCATGGGTCTTTGCCAGTTTCCCATGAGGCATGGTCCTTCATATGGCTATGTCCATGTTAACAATACACATCCACAGGGCTGGAGAGATGGCTCAGTGGTTAAGAGCACTGACTGTTCTTCTGGAGGACCTGAGTTCGATTCCCAGCATCCACATGGCAGCTAACAACTGTCTATAATTTCAAGATCTGACACCCTTACACAGTTATACATGCAGGCAAAACACCAATTCATATAAAATAAAAATAAATATTTTTTTAAAAAACAATACACATTCACTCGGGACTTCATCCCCTCTTTACACATTCACACAGGGTTTCCACAGTTCCCTACATTCCTCCTCATAGGCTTCACAAGAATATGTGGCCTCAGATTTGACAGTGTTCCATGTTTGGTCCAGTGAAGAATACATCCAGTCCCTGAATGTCTCTTGGATTAATGATGTATCATGGTCTTGTTGTCAATTTGGTCTTGAATGTCAGCCTTCAGGAATGCATGACAATACAAAGCTTCTCCTGTCAAGATACCAGTTCTGAATAAGATGGCTGAGAAACATGAATGTTCCCTCAGTTCTTTCCCCAGAGCCCAGGATGGGGGGGGGAAATCAACTCATAATTTTGGTTGTGAGCGTAGCCTTTAATGGCTGAGCCATCTCTCCAGCCCAAAAAATCAACTCTTAAGAGTTGGTGGTACATGCCTTTAATCCCAGCACTCCTTCCAGAGTTAGAAACAGGTGGTTCTCTGTGAGTTTGGGGCCAGCCTGGTCTACAGAGAGAGAGCTCTGGGACAGCCAGGGACACACAGAGAAACTCTGTCTCAAAAAACAAACCAAGTTCCTTCACATTCAAACTGTGTCAATATGCATCAGTGTGTGCACATGTGCAATAATAAAATAATTTAAAAAAACATCAGCCTAACTCATGGTGCTTCTCAGTGGCAACAGCATGAACTAACACAGTGCTGTAAAGACTGAAGACCTCAGATACAGGGCTGGAGAGATGGCTCAGTAGTTAAGAACACTTGTTTGTCTTCTAGAGGAATGGGGTTATTCCCAGCAGGCATATCAGGCAGCTTACAATCACCTGTAACTCCAGCTCTAGAGGATCTGGTGCACTCTTCTGGATGACTCAAGCACCTACACTCATGTGCAAACATACACCACACTCATATATACATATATATACATGTATATATATACAAACAGAAAATTTTAAGGTAATAAAAATAAATATATTTTTTAGCTTTTAGGATATAGTCAGGAATTATAAGCTCAATTATAAGCTTTGTAACTCAAGCACCTGGAGGCTGAAGCAGAAAGGTTATTATGATTTCAAGAGCTGAGCTATATAATGAGTTACATTCTAGCCTGAGCTATAGAGCGAAAATGTGTCACAAAAACTCAGACACACAAACAAGAAACTCAGATACAGAAAAGTTACTGCATAATAAGCTGAATGGCACTGAGCAGAGCCATGAAAACCTTTGGGACACTGCAGACTCCACCCCTAGACTCATCCCTGGTCCTTGACATTAGTACCAAGAGTTCTATTGCCATAGTCTTTGAGGCCTCTTGCTCTTAGATCTTCTAACAAACAGCTTCCAATCATAGGTCAGTCTTTCCAGAAGTGGGGTCCTAGGTCTCTGTTGTTGTGATAAAACATGACCAAAAGCAACTTGATTTCATATTTCAGCTTTCAGGTCACAGGCTATCACTGAAGGAAATCAGGGCAGGAACATGGAGATAGTAACTGTATCAGGGGCCATGGAGGGATGCTGCTTGCTGGCTTGCTTGCTCCCCATGGCTTGCTCAGTGATGCTGCTTCCTGGCTTGCTCCCCATGGCTTGCTCAGCCTGCTTTCTTTTACAAACCAAGGACCACCAGCTCAGGGGTGGCATTATCTGCAGTGAACTGGGTCCTCTCACATCAACTATCAATCAAGAAACGGCCCGGTAGACTTACCTACAGGTCATTCCTATGGAGACAATCTCCCAGTCAAGATGCTTTCTTCCCAAATGTGTCCAGGTTTGTGACAAGCTGACAAAAAGCAACTAGCACATGTGGTTGCCGGGAGGCACAGCCTGTATTGGCCTTTAGTACAGCCATGTTAGCTTAGCCATTTTCAGTTTATGAGTTAGCCATGTTTATAGGCCTCTGTTATCCTTCCATTAGTGAGCCATTTACCAGCTCTAAGTTGCCAGGAATAGCTTTATCTTCCTGTCAGAAAGGAACATCTATGCAAATAACCTGCAGTTAAGACATTCCATGATTAGGTTGCATAGCAACCCTTCCCCATGACCTTCTGCCCTGCCCACGTCCTTCTTTACAATATAAACCCCCTGAGAAAAATAAAATTTTACAGCTCAATCAGAACACTGTCCTGCTGTCATTCTTCATGTCTCTTGCCCCTTTCATTTCTCCCCTCTAGGTCACAGGTCCCCGTTTTCTCATCCCGCTGGTTGGGACATGTGGTAACTGTTACTTTCAACACAAATGCCATGGACCACTAGGACAGGCAGGATACCCTCCACATCTAGGAAGGTAGTGTTTGCTGTGGCTGTTGAGGCCAACCTCAAGGCTCTGAGATCCTCCCCAGAGCGCCTCCAGGACAGCACCCTCTGCCCCCAACCCCACGCCCACCTCCGTGAAATAGTGAGACCTGCTCTATTCCTTGCTTGATTGAACTCTTTCTGATTGGATTGTGCCTCTGGATCTCTCATATCCTGCCTCCTGACACACACACCCAATCTTCTATTTTTCTGTCTCTTAGAACAGGTTTCCTGTAGCCTAAACTAACTTCAAACTCAAATGCACTGTGTAGCCAAGGATGACCTTGAACTGTCGGTCTTTCTGCTTCTACCTTTGGAGTGCTCGAGTTGCAGGCATGCAACACCACACCCAGGTAATCTTGCAATCTTACTCCCACATAATTCTTTCTCTACAAATCAACCACAGTCACATTAAATCATGAATAAACTACTTCTGTCTCCTAATTAAAACAGTTCAGTTTTTACATCTGGCAAAGATGGAGTAATAGAGATCAGACCTACTTTTCTAAGCAATAAGGAAAAGAAAGAATAATAACAAATGTGTGTTTCCAAACAGGTACTATGTAACTCTGGTCCCCACAGAAGGTAGCCTGAAAGAGGAACCTGAGATTGTGTGAGCTCACAGCCCGAAGACAGTTTTCCTTCCAAATCACTAAGGAGCTCCACAGAAGCAGAAACAGAGGGCTGGTTAGGTGGCTAGAATTTGGGAGGCAGCGTCCAGGTGAAGAGTGAATTGGCAAGGGCTTCGCAGGGCTGTAGAGGATCCGGTAGTCTCAGCTAAGCTGTGAGCTATCCACATAGAGGAGAATCTTCGCCCCGAGATTGGTAAAACCTGCCTGAAAACCACAAGCAGAACAATTCACAGATCGGCAAGGAAGAGGCCATATTCCTACTGCCTAGACTCAAAAAGACCTCAGAATACACCAGGGTTTGGAGAGATTTGAAGAGACCATGATGGGCAGTGTTGTGCTCTGGTCACGAGGCCCTAAGATCACCAGAGATGCTAACTCTCCAAAATGCAAATGCAAGGTTTATTTTATATTACGAGCTGCGCGACAAGGACCTAGCGCTGACACACAAACACACAGGCGTGACTGTGGCCAGAGGAGGTATCCGCCCTTTTCACGGGTTTTAAAAAGCAAAAAAAAAAAAAAAAAAAAAAATCACAAAGTTAGGCAAGAATCACAAGGTTATTATTTTAGCTGGGTGTTTGCCAAGCCCTTTCTTTAACTACCTCCTGGGTTGGGTCTTTCCAGACTGTCTCCGGTTCTGAGACCTTTCCCATCTGAACTTTGTTCCTATGCAGACCTCAGGCTTGTCTAGAAGCTGAGAACTTTTGCTCCAAAAATGGAGGTGCTTTTCTAGTTCTTCAGGCAGCATCTTAATAGTAAGCAAACCATAGCTGAAAGGCTGGATACACTTAAAGTGAGCCTCAGAATAAGCCAAAATGATAGCAAGTTACTTTTAAATGTGTAGGCAATGAAGTACAATATTCGTCAAACAGAACAAAATTCAGCCATAAAGGTCATTAAGTCATGCCCAAAAACTAATTTTAAAATTACAAATTGTGCATGCCTTTAATCCCAGTACTCGGGAGGCTGAGTCAGGCAATTCTCTGAGTTCAAAGCCAACCTGGTCTAAAGCTTGAGTTCCAGGACAGCCAAAGCTGTACAGAAAAACCCTGCCTCAAAAAAAAAAAAAAAAAAAAAAAAAAAAAAAACATGTACATAGGCCTTCTGATTTGGGCAGTTGTGAAAATAACGAATCCTGTCTTTATCAAACAATTATAAGCTGCACAGAAAATGTCACCCATGCACAACCATTTCAGGTCCCTGGAAGGTAAATGACTGGACTGAGGTGCATTTATTGCTGATTTTTATTGGGTTTCCTAGAGCTTTGGCTAACTAAGAACGGTAGGGATGGGTCTTCAGGGCTGGTGCTTACACCCATCTCTGCTCCCAGATTTGCTGCTGACCATGGCACTTTTTAAAAGGTGGGGTGGGTTGTAGAACAGTAGGTTGCTGCCAGAGGAGACATAAAAGGAAACAAATACTCCTTCCCATAGTAATCACCAGTGGCCCCTGGCAGAAGGAAGCCAACAAAAAAGAGGCCTGTGACTGCATGAGTTTACCCCTGGGGGCAGCCTCTCATCCGAGCTCTAGCAGGGAGTTCCTGTTAAAGATCTGGCTGTAGGAGGTGGAGGTGGACAGGATTTGGGAACTTAAATACTCATGGAGACTGGACACTGCTCTCTCTCTCTCTCTCTCTCTCTCTCTCTCTCTCTCTCTCTCTCTCTCCCAGGAAGCAAAATTGCATGGCCAACTGTTAGTCAATGAAATTTTGAGAACTAAAAAGTTAGACGCAGAATTAGGCTGACATTGTTTGCTTGTTTGTGACAGTTATGGTGAGCCCAAGCTGGCCTTCAAGTCTATGAAGGGGATCTTGAACGTCAGATCGTCTTGCTTCTTCTTCTCAAATTCATAGATTATAGGCATGTGCCACCGCCGCCGCCAGCTTAGTATCATCACAGTTGGGACTGGCTGTACATTTAAATATTTTTATCATATTTTCTCTTTCCTTCATCTCCTCCTACATCCTGCCTACCTCCCTACCAACACAACTTCATTCTCTTTTCTCTGTCAAATAAATAAATAAATAAATACCAAAATGAAACAAAAAGCCCTCCCAACACGTACAACACACACACACACACACACACACACACACACACACACACCATGAAGATGGAGTCCAACTTGCATTGGCCAAAACTACTTCTGGGCATGGGGCCGACCAAATAAATTTTTAAAAAGAACCAAATGAAAATTCTAGACTTAATAACTACAATGAACATTTCTCTAAATTGTCTCCCCCACAGAATGGAGTTGGCCAAGGACCAAATCTGTAGTTGAAGATGAATTAATAGAAATTTTCAAGTATGAGGAAGGGAAAGAAAAATGAGAGATGAATAATGAACAGAACTTTCAAAAACCTATGGGATCGTGTCCCTGTCTAGGAATCCAAGAGGTGAAGAGAGGAAAAATCAGGAGTGCGGGAGGGGCTAGCTGGGCAAGATGCTTGGTGCATACCTAATTTAGTCCCAGCATCCAAAGGAGAAGAGGCAAGCAGATAGCTGAGTCTGAGGCCAGCCTGGTCTCCATGGATCTCAGGTCAGGACCACATAGTGAGACTTCCTGTCAAACAAAACAAAGATAAACTATAGGGAATAAGTGGAGTCCTGACTTAATGTATTACCAGAGACCTCAAAGCTTTAAGCCCATGGTGATGGAAAAGCCTTCAACAGTTGAGGCTCAGAGGGATGACAGAGTCTCCCTTAGGTCTGAGTGCAAATGCTAACATTATGTGCAGAAAATGTCCTGCTGTAACTTTCTCTTGTCCTACCCCAGCCCTCCCTGAATGTTTACAGCCGGAAGACTGTTGCCCTAGGAAATTGCTCCTACCCATTAGCTAAACCTGCCTTCTTATTCTGCTATATATATTAATCCTGCCTCCTTGTTTATCTGCTGTAACAATCCCACCTCCCTGTTCAACTGTGCACCATAAACTTACTGAGCTCACCCAGTCCCAGATTTTCTGTACTGTGTCTGTGTCTGGCTTTTCTTCATTCCCACATGGAATTTAGAGGAATCACTGTACAGGGCAGATATTCAAATGAACAACTGTTTTTAAGAAGTGCTTTGACCTTGAAGAATCCTTGTGGAAAACAGGATTGTTTCCTATGATCTGTAGAATTGTTGAAGGGGCTTTGCAGCCATCCCAGGACATTAGTCACAGGACGCCTGGGGCACAACTGTATCATTGTATACTACACACTACATACTACATAATAAAAGACTGGAGTCCTAGAGATATGTGATGCTCTCCTTCAGTAAAATGCATAAATTAAGATTAGGAACCTTGATAAGAGGAAATACTTTGTGTAACAATCAATATGCCTTTGGATGGCTGTTTGGGATTCAGTCTATAAGAAGAGACCTTTCTGCTGCTACAGAGGCCTTAAAATCTCAACTTGGGACTGACGGCCTTCTTTCCTCAACATGTTGAACTTCCAGGGTGCTGGGGCCCAGATCACAAAATCCCAGCTTTCCTCTCCAGTGTCTGTCCTTTCTTCAATTCCCTCATAGCCGTTAGGTCAGTCCCTGGAACCATGCAAGATGTGACAGTAAAGAAATACACACACACACACACACACATATATACTCACACACACACATACCCCCCCACACACAGCTTAAAGTTCTTAAAAATGTCTCACAAGCTTTGATTTTTAAATTTTGCCACCTCATATATATAGTAAACTCTAACTAGATCATCAATAGACTCATTACAGTTTTTTTTTAAAGGAAAAGGAAAAATGAAATTAATGAAAGAAACATGACATGATGTGTCGCGAGCAACTTTGCCAGCAAGGAAAGCGCAACACCCAGGATCTTCTTGTAGCAGTTTATTCGGGACCTTTACAATTGTTCTCTCTTTGTTCTTCTGCCCAGAAACCGCTCCCCATCAATGACTAAATACTCTCAGGGCATCGAATCCCAATAAGCCACGTGGACACAGCTCATAGGTCCACATACGCAACAGCAAACCATGCCCCAGGCTCAAGCCAAATAAGGAGTTGTTTATCAAAAAAGAGCACTCACCCATGGGGGTGGGGGGTGGGGGTGGGGGTGGGGGTTGAAGGGGTGGGGGGTGGAGGGGTGGAGGGGGGTGGAGGCCGGAAATCAGCACCGTCTTTAGGGTGCAGTAGCAGGCAGCTCTCTACAATGATGTATTCAGGAGAACAAGGCTGTGGTAGAGGCAGCACAGCATAGACAGTGAATCCAGAAGGCGAAGGCAGCTCCATGATAGATTCAAAACAATACAAGAAAAACTTCCAGTCAGCCTACTATGGGACTGCAAGCTTTGAATCCTTGCACTCCAGAGGCAGAGGCCAGCATGCTCTACACAGCGGATCCTAGCAACTAACGCTACACAGTGAGATTTTGTCTCAAAAAAAAGAAAGGAAGGAAGGAAGGAAAAAAGGAAGGGAGGGAACTGTCCACTAAGAATTCTATATCCATACAAAGTAAAACCAAGGAAATGTCTTGGTTTTTACCAATTACCAAAACCTCACAGAATGTGTAGCTAGATGACCTGACATGCTAAAGAGATGCTAAAAGAAGTCCCATAGTCTGGAAGGGAATATGACATCAGATGGAGCAAATCACATCTAGTAGAGATATGACAAATGCAACAACAGTGAGTATATGGATGAGAAGGAAGGAAAGAGCCACAGATATAAACAAAATCTGTACTTATAAATATAGTAGTTTATGAATAAATGTGGTTTTCATTTTTAAACTGTCGTTTAACTGTCGTTAAAACTGTTTGAAACAATACTTGTAACTCTATATCTTAAAGTTTGTTAATCATATAGACTAAATTATAGGACTATAATATATCAAAGGAGGAGGTATAAATAGAGCCATATTAGAGTCCATATACTAAATTTTGTAGAATGAAGTAAATACTAACCTAATGTAGATTGTAGCTAGACATTTACTGTGGTGCCCCCAGAAATTCTCCTCTCTCTCTCTCTCTCTCTCTCTCTCTCTCTCTCTCTCTCTCTTTCAGTTGTAGGGAGAGGGAGAGTATGTCATGTATGCAGTAACAATAAAAATAGTCATTTTAACATCAGGAAACAAACATTCAGAACAGAAGTATTATTAGAACAGAAGAAATTTTATGACAATCAGACTCATGACCATAAGAACATATGAAAGCTGGGATTGGGGAAATGTACAGTGACTCCCACAGGCACCAGAGCATAAGCAGTGTACACACAGAGAAGCACACACACACACACACACACAATACATTTCTAAAAAGTTATGAAAATACATAACACAGAATCTAGGAGAATGAAATGAGAGACAACTCAGTGATGTAGGCTAGAGACTTAGATGTCCTTCCTCAATAATTTATAGAACTATTCTGTAGTATATACAGAAGACTTCACTATCAGTGATGATTAATATTGCCAACTTGACAGACAGACTCTAGAAACATATAGGACACCAGTCCCTGGGCACCTCTGTGAGAGATTGTTTAGCTGAGACTAGTCTATAGCCATAACTGTGAAGAGCTATCTGAATAGGTTAACTGAAGGCCCACACTGTGGGCAGCTCCTTTCCTTAAGGTGGGCCCCAGAATAAATAAAAAAGACTCAGATGAACATAAGCATTTACTACTGTCCTCTTCCTGACTGTGGACTGTGTGACCAACCCCATCAAGGCCCTGCCGTCTTGACTGCCCCTGCCATGACGGACTGTACCCTAAAAAGAATGTGAACCAGAATAAACCCTTCATTGATTGAACTGCTTTATTCAGGATTTGTCATGATGGCAAAAGGAACAGGAAGACCCACAGATCCATCAGCAGGATCTAACAATCAGGACAGGCAGTACCCTAGGAACCTCTCGGGCCACTGTTCCCTTGCAGAAACCAATAAGCTATTCTCTGTTTTAAAATTATTGATCTTATTTTATGTGCATTGGTGTTTTGCTCGCGTGCATGTCTGTGTGAGAGTGTCAGATTCACTGGAACTGGAGTTACAGACAGTTGTAAGTTGCCATGTAGGTGCTTGGAATTGAACCAGGGTCCTCTGCAAGACCTGTAAGCCATCTCTCCAGCCTTCAATAAACTAGTCTTTTGTTTTTGTTTTTTTGAGACAAGGTTTTTGTTGTTGTTGTTGTTGTTGTTTACATAGAATTGACTGTCTTGAGACTCATTCTGTAAATCAAGCTGGCCTCAAATTCACAGAGATTCACCCTGTCTCTTCCTCCTGAGTGTTGGGATTAAAAAGGTATATCATTATGCCTGGCATTTGATAAACTATTTTTTAAAAATATGAACAAAATCCACATTCTTTTCAAACGTTTGTACAACATTCTTCAAGGCAAACCATATATTAGAATATTTTTAAAGTTTCAATAAATTTAGAAGAATTTTAGAATTACCCAAAACATTCCATGAGTTGGGAGAGAGAAGCAGCCCCTGCAGGTTCTATCTAGTCACTACACATACTCCATGAAATATCTGTGTGTGTGGGCACACACACACACACACACACACACACACATACACACACTCAGGAAAGATCAGACCCTGGGTAAAGGAGCTTCCTGCTAAAGACGGGCAACCTGACTGGAATCCTGGGAATCTATGTAATGGACAAAGAGAATTGGCTCCATAAAATTGTGCACTGCCTTCTCAGCACTCCATAGTGGGCAACACACACACATATCATACAATTTTTTTTTTTATTCAAAGAAAGAAAAGTTTAATGTGGGATGTCTTTCTGTATGCTGTGAATTACCATTGGATAATAAAAGAACTGTTGGGCCTATGGCAAAGCAGCTTATAGACACGAAAACATTGTAAGTACAGGTAAGCCACATGGCAATACACAGATTAATGAAAATGGATTGGGTTAAGATGCAAGAGCTAGCAATAAGCCTGAGCCATAGGCTTAGCAGTCTGTAATTAATATAAGTATCTGAATCATTATTTGAAGCTAAGTGGCTTCAGGACTGTAGGTCTGGACCTCAGGCTGGACAGGCCAGAAACCTCAGGTATGAAAGATGAACTAAATACTTAGGGATGAGGATGAGGGACATTTTGTCTACATTGTGTACTCAAACAGTTCTGGAAAAAAAAGTTTATGTACATGAATCTCAAAAGTTCCCACATCTCCCCATCCTTTACATCTATTGACCTCTTCAATTTACCTCAGAGCTGCTCTATGATCTAGGTGCTCCTCGGTGTCTTTCCCAAACTGACAAGCTCTTTTTTTAATATATACTCCATTTATTTTAGAAGGTGGGGAAAGTTAATAGTTACTAGGAGGGGTCTCATTTCTTCAGTAGCCACTGGTCAGGTGCCCACGATCCTGTAAACAATCCCCTACTCATGCCCATGCAAGCAACCCTAACTAAACTCAATAAGTAACATCAACAAAAATGAAATAATTATAACTAAGAAGAAGGGGGATTTTTTGAAAGAGGGGTTTTAACAGGAGAGGGCATAAAAAAAGACTAAAGTGCATAATACACAGGAGAAAAGTTGCCAAAGAATTTTTTAACACATTAAAAGAAGGAAGAGGAAGAGACTGGAAATGAATACAGTTGTATTGGCCTATAATCCAAGGGTTTGGGAGGTGCAGTCAGGATAGGCAACTCAAGATCACCCTCAGCCGTATAGCAAGTTGGAGGCTAGCCTGGGCAACATGAGATGCTATCTAGCCAGTGAAGTACCTTAGGAGTAGAGAGCTTGCTTAGTATATGGAATCTAGGCTCTAGCTTAGTATACACAGGCTCTAGGTTCAATTCTTAACACTGGAGAAAAAAAGGAAATGGACAAGAGATGCAGAGCATATCCACAGATGCAGAGATATCTGCAGAGGATATGTCAGCAACACACAGGCACATGAGAAGGAAGACACCTATTTGATGAGCCTTTGAGGAAAGGCATGGAAACCAGTGAGATGACTGAGCAAGACAGGGATGTCAAATTAGCATGAGGACAAGGGTAAACGTCAAGAGTTAGGCATCATGAGTGGAAATGCAATGTGTGCTAACCTCTGAAGAACAATATGGTCAATTCCTGAAAACAAACACATAGGACTCCTGTGTGACTGATTGACTAGACTCTTGCATGTATGTCCTAGAGTGAAGGAAGCAATAAAAAATAGAAGGTTCACAACATCTGTATGTGTGTGTGTGTATGTGTGTATTTACCTGTATGTATATATAATTATTAAGCAAGAAGAAATTTTTAAGTACATTCATCAGATGAGAACACATTTGGCTTTTTTTTATTTTTATCTTTCAGGACTTAATTCAAAAATATTTTGATAGATGGTTCTTCAGGGAGAATAAGATGATCCTGGGTACCTGGTGAGAAGGTGGCCATGTAGTTGAGCTCAAAAGCAGTGTAAAGCCAGGTCCTGAGCTACAGAAGTTGGTAATTAATTCCAGGCCTGGCCTCAGTAGGTTAACTTGCATAATTTCTTTTTTAAAAAAATACTTTGCATATATTTATGTATTGCCTCCCTTTCTCTGTGAGTGTGTGTGTGTGTGTGTGTGTGTGTGTGTACATGCTTGCACACGTGCATACCACAGCAAGAGTGTGAAGGTCAGAGGACAGTTTGTGGGAATGGTTCTATTCTTCTGCCATGTGGGTTCCAGGGATCAAACTCTCAGGTTGGCCTACACAAACATCTACCTGCTGAGTCAGCTCCCTGGCCCTCACGTACCTTCTTAATAGGCTGACACTCGCTCTATTAAATACAAAGTATCTCTCATGAACCACTGTTCAATATCGATTCCTGAGAACTACTTTCAAGCCTAGGCAGCGTTATTCACTCAAGCTACATCTGCTTCAGTGTCAATTACAGGCCTGAATGACAAGTAAAATAATATTTGACTTTGATCCCCCTCCAAACCTCTCCATCTCTGCTCTGGAGATTGCAGGCAGCCTGTGTGCCCATCTAATCAATTCCTCATTACAAAACTGTGTGGGCTTTGCTTCTGTGGGTCTGTTGGTCTTCTGTGTTCAGGGACATCACTGTGCTGTGGCCAGTATAGCCTGCCATTGCCACATCTCCACCACCAGCTCTGTTTCCCATCACTTACTACGCATTACCTAATCCCAGAGCTAAAATGCTTCCTAACTCCCTACAGTGAGCTACAACCAAAACCTTAATCTGCTCTTTTGGGCATATTTGTTGGAGGACATGACACATGTGTCTTCTCAAGAGATAATTCTGGAAGGCACACATACTCCCTCCTTTCTGACTTCAGAACAGGTGGTTTTTATTTTTGTAGTTGGTGTCAAGGTTTTCCTTGCTTTGTTTCTTTGTTTTTTTTTTTTTTTTTTCAACAGAGTCTCAAGTAGAAGAGGCTGACTTTAAACTCCTGATCATCTGGTTTACACACACACATACCCCATACACACACACACACACACACACATACGGCTGAGATTTCAGACATGCAGCACTATGTCTGCCTTAAAGCAGATCATTTTTAACATCACATTTTCTACACAGTACATTTATTTTTAGTAACAATTATGAAGAAACATGATAAACAAAAAGAAACACAAACAAAAAATAAGGAAACCCAATGAAGTTCTTATATTTAAATGTATGTAGTAAATGTAGAATGTAGAAATGTGTGCTAGTAAAAACATAAATATTAAAATACAAAAAGAGAATCAATACTCGATTTTAGTAGTTTATTCATTATAATGCACTTCTGCAGTTGAAAACTTTAGAGTCCTTATAATTGGCATATTATAGACATGAATAATAAGGCAATATAAAAACAATAAGACAGACAACTAAAGTTCCATTTTAAACAGTAATAGCCAGTGGGAAGCATTATGAATTAACTGAAATTTATACATAATAAAAATATGACACCTCATATTCTATTTCATTGTGTTAAATTTTAATCACAGTTAAGATGGCCAAGTAGTCACAGAAAAAAGGTAGAATTTTAGGTGTGATATGATGGCTTAGTGTAGAAAGGGACTTGCTGCCACTCCTGACTGTTAGGATTTTGTGCTGATTTGGTGTGGCATGAATTTACTGGGTTATCGGCGGCAGAGGGGCCTGGGGAATGAGCGAGAAGGCAGCAGCGGCAGATAGCAGGAGACACTTGAAGTTGTTTGTATGTAGAAAAGAACTTTATTGTCAGATGAATGTGGTTATGAGTAACAGAGAGGTTATGATTATGATAGTAGAGAAAGGAAGAGGAGAGAGGAGAAAGGAAGAGGAGAGAGAGAGAGAGAGAGAGAGAGAGAGAGAGAGAGAGAGAGAGAGAGAGAGAGAGAGAGAGAGGAGATCCAGAAGCAGAAATCCTGCTTTAAAAGGCTTGACGTCAGAGCTCAGGGGAGGGCGTGGCTTTAGAAATTAACACCCACAACCTGGTTTCAAGCCCAGGGACCAGGTAAAAGAGGATGGACCCACTTCTCCAAGCCCGACCTTCACAGGCATGCTGTCACATGCGTGCACACATGCGCATTCTACCTCCTCACTGCCATCAACACAAGTGTGAGCACACACATGCACACGCATGCACATACACAGAAACACACTTGAAATATTTTTTAACTTTATTTTTTTATTTAAAAAATAAACCACTGTTCCCCCTCTCTCCCCTCTTCCCAGTCATCCTCCAGCTTTTCTCCCTCACCCCATTCCCCCATTCATTCCTCAGAGAGCATAAGGATTCCTAGGGTGAGTCAATGCAGTCTGGCATAATCAGTTGAGGTAGGACCAAGCCCCTCCCCCCAGTATCAAGGCTGAGCAAGATGTTCCTCTGTAGGGAATGGGCTCCAAGAAGCCGGTTCATGTACCAGGAATAAATTCTGGCTCCACTGCCAGAGGCCCCACAAACTGCCCGCCACTTGACTGTCATTCACATTCAGAGGGCCCAGTTCAGTCCCATGCTGTCAATCCAGAGTCAGTGAGCTCCCAATAGCTCAGGTTTGTAAAATTATTCTTTTTAAGATAGAAATTTACTAACTCGGGGCTGGAGAGATGGCTCAGCGGTTAAGAGCACCGTCTGCTCTTCCAGAGGACCCGGGTTCGATTCCCAGCACCCACATGGCAGCTACAACTGTCTGTAGTTCCAGTTCCAGGCAAACACCAAGGCAAATAAATAAATAAATAAAGATTTTTTTTTTTTAAAAAAAAAAAAGAAATTTACTAACTCATGTTCTGCTCCTTTGTCTTTTCAGCTGCTTTGGTAGAAGCGTTTATTTCCAATCCATAACTTAAACATGGGGTTCTGAAATGCCCTTGGGAAAGGGGACACAGGCTCAAACGATTCCAGACGACGACAACCCAATTCTTAAAAACAAAAGTATGTAGCCAAGCATAACTGGGAATTCTCTGTATAAACTTGTGTAGAAGACAGTACTTACGAAAAAGAAAGCTAGGAAAAAATATGCTAATTTGAAGGTTGCAGATGCTAGTAATTATAGCAGCCGACTCCAGCAGTGGCTGAGACGGGAAAGATTATACTGAAGGTATTTTACGGCGGAGTCCCCAGAACTGATGGCACCCGCTGACGATAATACTGAGACCATCCACTTTAATTTGGTTTCATTGTTGTTTTTAGATGCCCTGGAGAAAGATCCCCTCTAGCTCTTCCCCTGGACATGATCTTTCCCACCACCCCCACTTGTTTTACTGCTACATAAAATACCTGGCCCTTGGAGTCCAATTTTTCCTGCAATTTATAGCAGGAAAAGGATTCCAGGCTTAGGGAGCATCAGAGACCAGCTCTTCCTTCCTTTCTTCTGTTTTCTGTTTTGTTGGAGGATGGTGAATGTGCTGGGGGATTGAATTCAAGGCCACACACACACACACACACACACACACACACACACACACACACCACTATTTTTTATTGCTACAAAGTCATTTAGTGTATCCTTGGCATACCAGAGGGTCTTTCAAGGCTGAGCTGGGTCTCTTCTCCTGAGAAGAGTATTTTGACAGCTGGAGGGGCTAAAGGGAGATATGTCAATAATATTTAAAAATGTGTCTTGCCTCTGTCATCTGTTTTACTCTCTTTCCATGAGAGATTCCACTACTGGTTCCTCTAGAGGCGTGGGTCATGCAGCTGGAGCATTCCTTTTCTCATTTTTTTTAATACCATGGTCTAGCTGATGGTTCTAAGGCTCAGTCCCTGCAGTCCTCCAAATACTTAGGAACTTGCTGAAGAATTGGTCATCAGCCAAGTAAAGAATGGCTCTATAACCCTGAGAATGGTTTCCAGAGAACCTCCAGCCGCCTCGGAGGCATGCTAATGTCAGATTTACCCACTGCTGGAGTTGCCTTCTCTGTGTGCTTCACCTTTTCTCAGTGTTTTGAAAATGTTATTTTATAATTTTATAGGCCCTCAGCATCCATTATCATTGATGAAAAGTCACTGTCTTTGTATTCAATCGAAATATATAAAATAGCTAGTGTTCGCCTATTTTATTGTAGTAAATTTATAAATAATTAAATTCATTGATCTTGTGCATATGGCTCAGTGAGTTTTGGTAAACATACAGCAATTTTCATCACAATCAAGACATAAAACATTTCCAGGATCCCAGAACGCACCTCAACCTTCTCCTGTATTTGGTACCAGAAAGCAGCCAACCTGCTGTTTGCGACCCTGAATTGGTTGGATTTTCTAGAACCTTGGCTACATGGGATCATAGAGCACATGCTCCCTCATATCTGTCTTTTATTTATCACGCTTCTGATGATCAGTCAGGTCATCGTGTGAGTTGGTTGTTTTATTCCCTGCTCACTGCAGTGTAGCATTCTACTGTTTAGAGAAGTCATGTTCCATGTCATGGATAAGTGTGCTAATACCTTCTGTGTGGATGTGTGGCTATAGGCAATCCATACAGCAGTCAACCATTCACGTCAGTATCTGAAGTTCCACACCATTGTTTTTATCTGCAATTGAGCTACATTCCATATAGCTGAGCCCAGTAGATCATTTGTCTTTCTCATCTTAAAGTTTTAAGATTCCTCTTTTACTTTGTGTTTCTGTGATTCTGATACACTGTGTTTCTAAGGGCAGCCTGGTCTACATAGGGTTAGCGTTAGGGTTAGCTGTCTGGTGAGACCCTGCTTGAAAGAAAGAGAAAGAGTGTGTGTGGGGGGGTACCAAGCCACATGGCTAAACGTATTAATGGAAATAGATTGAGTTAAGATGAAAGAGCTAGCTAGCAAAATGTCTGAGCCATAGGTCAATCAGCATAAAATTAATATAAGCTTCTGTGTGTTTCTTTGAGACTTTGGGACTGCTGATCCAGATCTTAGGGCTAGTCTGGGCCAGAAACTTAATATTACAATTTTGATTTGTTCTTATTTATTTTATTTATTGTACTAACTATTTAGTTTATTTGCTTTATTTTCCTGCTCCAGGACTGGCATGTTTATCAGCTGCTGAGGAGCAGAGGTGAGCTGGTCCTATAGTGAAGGCAATGAAATAAACCAGATCATACAGTGAAAGCGAGGTTTATGGTGCTGTGTTGCTGGGGCTGCTACACACCCTAGTCCCAGGACTCTCTCCTGGGAATCATGCTGTGACTCACTCTGCTGCAGGTGACCTTGGGAAGTGCTAGACTCTAAGGAGGTAGAAAGTTGACAGTAGTAGATGTGATTTCATGACTGTCTTAGAGTTGTCATTGCTGTGATAAAACATCACGACCATCAGCTTGCACTTCCACATCGCTGTTCGTCAGCGAAGGAAGTCAGGACAGGAACTGATGCAGGGCAGGAGCCTGGAGGCAGGAGCTGATGCAGAGGCCATAGAGGGATGCTGTTTACTGGCTTGCTCCTCATGGCATGTTCAGCCTATTTTTTTTTATTATTAATAAAACCCAAGACCACCAGGCCAAGGTTTTCAATTAAGAAAATGTTGTAGAGGCTTGCCTAGAATCCAGATCTCATGGAGGCATTTTCTCAGCTGAGGTCCCCTTCTCCCAGCTGACTATGACTGTATCAAGTCGACATAGAATTAGCCAGCACAATGACCCAGCTTGGGCCATTTCCCATGGTGGAGTGAGACTGCAGTGATACAGATGTCTGTGGGGGTCACAACTACCCTGTCAGTAACGCTTCACCCATGCTCTGTAAATAACTCCATTAAACATATTAGTTCGGCAATCTGGACTTGGTTGAAACTGCTTCTTTGATCTGTCATTGGTACCTATACTAACTGCTTTTCTTCTTCTGTGATAAAACTCCATGACCAAGGCAGTTACAGAGGAAAGGCTGCATTTGGGCTTATGGTTCTGGGGGGTGGGGGGGCCGGGGGGTGGGGGGATGGTTAAAGCCCACACCAGAGACAGAACAGAGGTGTCAATCATGCCTGCAAAAGTCGTAGCCAAGAGCTCACATTATAAACACAAGAGAGAGAGAGAGAGAGAGAGAGAGAGAGAGAGAGAGAGAGAGAGAGAGAGAGAGAGAGAACTAGGTTAGATATAGTGGGAATCTTTAATCAAGGCCACATCCCCTGAGCCTTCTCAAACAGCGCCACCAGCTGGGGACCAAGCGTTCAAATGCTCAAGACTAGGAGGGGTATCTCATTTAATCCATCAGAATGCCCAAGCTAGGATGAATAAATATTTGGTCACATACTCTCAGGAAAAGTCACACACTTAATTCATTATAAAATGTATTGACTCAGTTTCCTTGAATGTTTCTTTCCTTCTGTGCTCACTTTCTTCCACTGAGGTTTCACTGGACATAAAGGATAGCCTTTTATTTCAACAATAATGTCTGTTCATTTTCTCTCTGTGGTTTCTTTCTCTCTCTCTTTCTCTCCCTCCCCCTCTCTCTTTCTCTCTCTCTCTTTCTCTCTTTCTCTCTCTTTCTTTCTTTCTTTCTTTCTAGCAGGGTCTTATCAGACAGCCCTGACTAGCCTGAAACTGCCTATGTAGACCAGGCCTTAGAGTTCCACCTGCCTCTGCCTCCTGAGTGCTGGGATGAAAGGAATGTGCCACCACACCCAGCTAATTCACATTTTTTAGTTGTTATTTTTCTATACAGATAATCTAAATTGCTGTTCAATTCATTCATTAAATTTTCTCAGTGTTAACTTCTGAAATTTCTAGTCCATTTCAGTTGCTTGTTGATGCCCGCACACACACACACACACACACACACACACACACACACACACACACAAGTAATCTCTGGTCCTCACCAGAGTGGCTCGAGATCAGGAGAGACATCTTTGTTTGTTTATATAGTCCAAGGTCCTCTACATGCAGAGATCAGCTTTGTCTGAAAGCCACTAGCAGGGAGACCCTTATATAGCAGCATGTGGTCCCTGTGCAACCACCACCAGGAAGCAAAGCAGAATAGCCCCACATTTCTGATCTAATGTAAGCTACACAGCATCACATCTAAGCATTGTGATAATTACAGCTGAATCACTATCATGCCCCTCATAGGAGAGCACGGAAAACGCTCTCAATAGAAGGACATTGTCAGAAAAGCAAAAGAGACAGAGAGCCATACTGCATCACTGTGACAAAATATCCACATACATAATTGGAGTGGAGAAAGATTTATTATAGCTCAAAGAGTCACAGGTTTCAGAATCCATTGATTCTGGACCCACAAGAGGCAGATCACCATAGTGTCAAAACCATGTGTCAGAAACTGAGGACCTCTGGGTGGGTAGAAGACAGAGAATGACATAGGACAACATATAGCCTCCTAGGACAGGTTCCTTGTGGCCCATATCCTTCAAATAGATCCCACTTTCTAAAGTCTGGAATCTCTCAAAGTAGAGCCTCTGACTTGGGAAAAGCCTATTATTTCAGCCTTTGAGAAGGGTACTTCATATCACATGTGACAGGTGGTAAATAGTTGTGGCTAAGAAAATACAACTTTGCAAGATACTAGACTATATAATTTTCAAATCTCCTTCCTTTAAAAAGTAATATTCCTGCTGGGTGGTGGTGGTGCATGCCTTTAATCTCAGCACTCGGGAGGCAGAGGCAGGCAGATCTCTGAGTTCCAGGCCAGCCTCATCTACAGAATGAGTTCCAGGACAGCCAGAGCTACACAGAGAAATTCCATCTCAAAAAACAAAACAGTAATATTGCTTACAGTTTATTCCTTTCTCTCTTTCTGTGAACACTGTTTGACAAGCTAAAAGTCCCCTTTGCCTTGTACCCTGGGTGATGGAGAAGACCTGTAAAACTTTCCTCCTTGCTAAAGGAGATTCACTGACTCCATAGGTGAGTTTGGATTCTCAATTCACAGCTTCTATATACATCATATGAGAGTTACAGGGCAGCTGCACAGCCATACATAGTCAAGATTTTGTTGAGCTGACTCTAGAGCCCTGACATTCAGAGCCCAAGAATGGAAACAGGTCTCAACCATGCTCTCCATGGAGCTCAACAGCAGCCTAAAGACTTAACCAGTTCATGACACTTATTAAAATCTATACCTGAGGGAGTTGGGACTGCTCTAAGGGTATATTTTTATTTTTAATTATATGAGAGAGTGTGCATATGCACATGAGTGCAATTACACAAGGAGGCCAGAAGAGGGCCTATAAGATCTCCTGTAAGGTTACTGGTGACCACCTAGCTTGGGTGCTGGAACTGAGTTCAGGTTCTCTGTGAGAGCAGTACCAGTCTTAACTACTTAGCTATCTCTCCCACACTCAATTTCTGATAGCTGAAAATTTCTTTCTTACTTTTAGGTTGGCCTTTGTTCTTCAGATGTAATTGATGTGTAGCAATTTAGCTGTTTGGACCAGAAAGTAAATTTCCAATGTTCTTTTTGGCCAAAAATCAACAATTTCTCTAAACTTAGAGGTTTGAATTGCTGAATGCTTGCATTTTATCAACAAATGTGTTTTTCTCTGTAGGTCATCCAACATCATTGCCAAGGTTAAAAAAAATATATTATGGCTTTTTTTAAATGGAGGAATGAGGAGGACGCCATTATGGCCTCAGCAAAGCCAGTAAGGGAGAAGGCAAAATCGGAGCTTTTTGGATCCAGGTCACAGATGCCAAGGACTCACTACAGAAAGTGTTTTCAGTGTGTGTCTGCTGTCTAGGGTCCCAATGAGTTCAGAGAACTCTAATGACACTGTCTGTCCAATGACCTTCCTATCTTCAATCAGCTGGTCATCCAGATTCCAGCCGAGTAAGAACTCTAAATGACTGTCCCTGACACCTCTTATTAGCCGGATTTCTTTAAAAAAAAAAAAAAAAACTTTATTTTTTTATTTATTTGCCTTGGTGTTTGCCTGGAACTGGAACTACAGACAGTTGTTAGCTGCCATGTGGGTGCTGGGAATGGAACCTGGGTCCTCTGGAAGAGAAGGACCTCTTAACCCCTAAGCCATCTCTCCAGTCCCCTATTAGCCGGATTTCTAACGGCAGTGTGAAAGTAGCACTTTACCCTGCCAAAGTTTCAAAGCCCCAGAGCATCGGGAAGAGCTGAAGACATCACTCACACCACAACTGAAGAGACCTTCAGCATTAGAGGTGTGTGAGCTATGCCCTGGAGATCTTAAGGAAACTGAATCCAAGGAACAAATAACTGGGATAGCAGCAGAGTTAGACATTTGTTCCCTCTTCTCTCCCTGTCTCATGATTCCTATGCAAAGGGAACTGATTTCAGACTTCTGTCAAAGTCCCCTTAAATGGAGACTTGGAAGATTGCATATTTATACAGCTGCTCTCCTGGATAAGCATTATCTCATTGTATAATATTAACGGTAATGCTCCACCCACTCTGCATTCTCCAAGGTCCAATTAAACCCCACCACTATATAAAGCCTCTGTCTTCTCTATCCAGTTACACACAGACACACATATGTGCACACACATGCACATACCCACACACCGCCACCGCCACCCTTCAGTTTATTGTGTATTCCACTTTACACAGCACATGAGGTCTAGGATGTTTTCTGAAAACTTTTTTTTTTTTTAAGTCTTCTTGTAAACTTTTCAAGTTCTGAGGTTCAGGGTCTCTCGCCGGATTACAGGATTTTTAAGTCCAGAAATGTGCACTGCACATTTTTATTCTAATAATTTACGGCTTTCCCCATCAGATGAGGGTGGCACTGGGGCTTCATCAATATTCACAACTTTGCTCTCATTGTTCTTATCTGGACGATTACATGATTTACCACACTCTAGTGCTGGGATGCTCTGGAAGATGAAGGACTCTTGAAGAAGTGATGCAGCCTTCCCTTAGTTCTGTTTCCTGCCTGCAATATGGAGATGACAACGTTTGTGGTCTCTGCTCTGGGAAGAAGCAGAAGGCAGGGTGCTCTGCTGTGTGTGACATCAATATCTTCACATATAATCTTAGTGTAAATCCTTGGCCTGATATGCTTCACTTTACACAAAGAACACATTTGTAAAAAAAAAAAAATCTTCACTTTTTGAGATTTTATTTTTACTTACATGTCTGCTTATGTGTGGTTTGTGCTCTTACATGCCTGTGTCCAAGGGGGCCAGGAGAGGGCACTGGATCCCTCAGAGCTAGAGTTATAGGTAGTTGTGAGATGCCCAACATGTTTGCTGGAAACTAACCCCAAGTCCTCTGCAGGAATAGTACACACTTCTTAACCACTGAGCCAGAAAGATGGGTGAAAACCCAATGACCTGTTTTCAGTTTCATTACTTCCAGCCTAGGGTGGGTTCATCAATCATGAGATTAAAGACGCAGCAAAGGAAGGGAGGGAGGGGTGAGGGAGGGAGGGAGGAAAGAAGGAAAGAAAGAAAGATCTTGGTCAGACTGACTGGCTTGAAATATATAAACTGAGTGTGTCTGTCTGTCTGTCTATCTGTCCCTGGGGTGTCTATGTCTCGGGTGTGTGTGTGTGTGTGTGTGTGTGTGTGTGTGTGTGTCTGGAGTGTGTGTGCGTATCTTCCTGGTGTGTGTATCTATAACTGTGTCTTTGGGGGAGTGTCTTTCTTGTGTGTGTGTGTGTGTGTCTCTGGTGTGTGTGTGTCTGTGTCTCTGGGGTGTGTGTGTGTGTCTGTCCCTGGGATGTCTGTGTCTCTGGTATATGTGTGTCTGTGTCTCTGGTGTGTGTGTGTGTGTGTCTGTGTGTGTCTGTGTGTGTGTGTGTGTGTGTGTGTGTGTGTGTGTATATACTTGTCTTTGCCTTTTCTCTCCCTCTGTATCCCATGTTTTCTCTCCAGAGTCCTGGTAGCCAAGATGCTCACTCTTCCACTTTATCATTTTCTACAGTTTGTCTTATTACAACATCAGTTTTACAAATTCTATAACATCCTCGAGTGCACGAGAGTTATAGCTTACTATCATTAGGCCACCAAGACTCTTCATCCAATCAAGGAGTCATCCAGTCCCCTGCTTTTAACCCGTGGCCAGGGCTCCAATACTAAGGTTTCCCCCCTGAGTTCCAACACAGCCCTTGGGGATACTGTGGAAGGAAAAACCTTCCAGCTTCTTTGATGTACTCGCCATGGAAATGTTCCCTCCTTTCCATTCCCACTGGAAAGTCTGAGGTTGCCTGTTTTTCAGTGGTGGTTTCTCCCACCACCCATGCTGGAGTCCTGGGTCTCGCTACTTTTAAGGCTCCACTCAGGCAGTTACCTTTTTCTTCCTTCCTTGAACTCTCTACACAGTGCAAAACCATCCCAAGTTTGTTCTTTATCTTACAGTGTGCTTTACTTCATCTGTCATAATGAATGAGTTCAGGACCAACTTGGGATAGGTACAAAAAACAAACAAACAAAAAGCTGTCTCAAAAAAATTTACAATAACATTTTTAGTAAAAAGCTGTCTCAAAAAAATTTACAATAACATTTTTAGTAAACAGCTCAAACTTATCATGATGTATTGATGTGTGACTGCCCCAAAATTGAGTTCCACGTCAATAACCTCTTCTCTTTATGAGTCTCCAAGCTGGCCACAGCTGGGATGGGCTAAGTAAGAAATGGGGCTACACTGAAGGAAGCAGAGGAGGAATGTCACCATTGTGTGACCTCCACAATAAAAGTCCTGCTTTGTTCTTTATTATTATTTTTTATTTTTATAGTTTTTGGGTTTGGTTTTGGTTTTTGAGGCAGGGTTTCTATGTGTAACAGCCCTAAATGACCTGAAACTCACAGACATCTTCCTGCCCCTGTTTCCCAAGTGCTGGCATTAAAGCTGTGTGCCACCCACACCTGGCTTTGAAGGAAAACACACACACATATTGCATTGGTGTTGTGCCTGCTTATATATCTGTGTGAGGGTATCAGATCCCCTGGAACTGGAGTTACAGAGAACGGTAAGCTGCCATGTGGTTGCTGGAAATTGAAGTTGGCTCCTCTTAACTGCTGAGCCATCTCTCCAGCCCCAAAGCCCTGTTTTATTATTCAAGACCCTGACTTGGGCCTATAACAGATATGTACTAATGCTTGGGTGACTAAAGCCAAAAGAGACAATTCGTTTTTAAACAGCCTCTCCTGATGCAGCAACTCGCTAGGTAGATCAGGCTGGCCTCCAACTTACAGAGATCTGCCTGCTTCTGCCTCCCATGTGCTGAGATGAAAGGCTTCTACCACCAGGCCCAGCCCTAGGACAAGTTCTTGGGAATAACAAAAGTTCTGTTGTGTCTTCAGCCTCCCTGGAATGCTGTTTGACTTTTAATTCAGTATGTACCCATTTCAGAATCTAACCCTGAACCCACTCTCACTAAAGTGTGCATTCTGTCAAAAGGTTAATAACGAAATTAGTTTGTTAATCCTTCCAAGTAAGTCACCTGTGTTTTTGCTGAAGAATATGCAATATAGCATATTTTGCTTCCTTTAAAATCACCATGGAAAAGACAGGGAAGTTTGGTTTTGCTGTTGTTTGTTTGGGTTTCTGTTTTGTTTTGTTTTTGTCTTGTTTTTGTTTGCTTGTTTTGAGACAGGGTTTCTCTTTGTAGTCCTGGCTGTCCTGGAATGCACTCTGTAGGCCAGGCTGACTTCGAACTCACAGAGATCCCCTCCTGTCTCTGCCTCTCCAGTGGTGGCATTAATTAAAGGCATGGGCCACCACCATGTGGTGACAAGAAAGATTTTTTAAACTAAGTAAAAACAGTGTCCTCAACCTTCCTAACAATGTGGCCCTTTTAACACAGTTCCTCACATTATGGTGACCCCCAACCATAAAATTATTTTTGTTGTTACTTCACAACTGTAATTTTGCTATTGTTACAAATTATATCTGATATATAGGATGGTCATAGGCAACCCCTGTGAAAGGGCTATTCAACTTCCAGAGGGGTCAAGACCCACAGATTGAGAACCTCTGTCCTACATATATCTTTCAAAAGTGAAATTCAATTCTCATTGGTTTAGAACCCAGGCATCAGCTGGCACTCATGTTGCAAAAAGTTTCAATTCAACTATGTATTGTATCTTAAGTCCTCCAGGATGGATGGACGCTTTCTCTGAATGTGCTGCGGATAAAGACAGCTGCTGGACAAGACCTTCCCTTACCACACCAGCATTCCTGTCCACCACCCTCATCATTAATCCTTCAGCCTGTAATGCACACAAGGCTTCATCCAGTCAGATCCCTAGAAATAGGTCGTCTGAAATAAACATCAACTTTGCTTCAAAAAGATTCTACGCCTATGCGGTCATAATCCAAAAAAAGAGTCCTTTGGGGAAACAGAACATGTAAACAACAGAGTCCGAGCTTCCCGCTCAGCCTGTTCCTCTCTCCTGTGCCAGTGACATTTCTGACCTCTGGTAAGTCCGCAGCTCTCTGTTTGGGTTTGGGTAAGGTCTTTCCCTGTCTCCTTCAACTTTCAACCTCTTCTTCCGCTAGCATAATATTCATTTGAGACGTTACGCAAATCTTATATACAAGCTGCCTGTTCCGTCTTCTGGCAAAACAGCACGTTTAACTAAGATGTGCCTCTCAGGCAGGTTAGTGAGGGTAGGACTGGGGGAATGTGAGGGGCAGAGGAAACTAATATTTATTGAGCAATTTCCATGCACGGTTGTCCTATTGTTTCATATGCAGGATGTAGTTTAATCTTCATAACAATTGTCTGAGAAAGCTGACATTATCTTTCTTTGTAAATAGGAAAGTCAAGGCTCAGACAGTGCCGTTAGTTGGCACTGGGCTCTGGGCTCTGGGCTCTGGGCTCTGGGCTCTGGGCTATGGGCTATGGGCTATGGGCTATGGGCTGGCAATCATTAGAGACAAAATTAGAAACTAAGCCAAACCAGCCTCCAAAGCGCATGTCTTCAGCACCTGGCACGTATCTCCATGGCTGAGGCGGTTTAAAGACAATGAGACATTTATTGAATTGCAAGGTATGTGAGGAAATATTTTCATGAACCAATCAATAGTCTAATAAGAGCTAACATCCATGCTTATAGGGACACACAGAAAGAAACAATGGCTTCACTGACCCCTCATGGATTTCAACTCAGGAGAGAAGTTAAGCTTCTTGTGTAGAGAGACTTGTCCACAACTGAATAAAAGCTCAGTAACGGTGACTGGAGAGGTGGCTTGGAGGTTTAGACCACTTGCTGCTCTTCTAGAGGATCCAAGTTCAGTTCCCAGCATCCACATCAGACGGTTCACAACCTCCAATAACGCTAACCCTAGGAGGTCTGATGTCTTCTTCTGGCCTCCTTGGGTACCTGTGTTCATGTGTGCAAGCACACATACACACACACACACACACACACACACACACACCCCACAAATAATTAAAAATAAACTGGTCATGGTAGCATACACCTTTAATTCCAAGACCCTCAGGACAGACTGTTCTACATAGAAAACTTTAGGCAAGCTAAGGATACACAGTGAGACCCTGTCTTAATAATAAATCAATAAATAAAATCTTTTTTTAAAATGCATTTCTGAGATTTTTGGCTCAGTATGGACTGGATAAGAAGAAGCTAAAATAAAGAAGAAAGACTTTATGTAAAAATTAGGGGGAAAATATAGTGATATGTCACTTTCTATTCACTAGGATAACTGTTAAAAAAAAAAAAAAAGACAGGTAAGAGCGAGTGTTGACAAGGTTGTAGAGAAAGTGGGACCATCACGCATTATTGTGGCAGTGCAAAAGGCTAAACATGCTTATGACCTGGGACTTTCATTACTTGACATATGTTTAGGAGAAATGACATATTCTCAACACCCAAACTTCTATATGACAGTGTTCACAGAGTTACTGCTCATTACTGTTCATTAACAAGCCAGGAGATAGAAACAATCCAAATGTCATCAGCTGATGAATACATGAGGAATGTGTCATGTATCCATACAAAGGAGCACTAGTCACCCAACAAACACATTAATGATGTGTGTTACAGCATGGATGAACCATGAAAACGTTCTTTGTGAACAAGTCAGACACAAAAACACATGTAATGTGTGTGATTCCATTCAGCAGGCAAATCTAGAGAGTAGATCAGTAGTCGTCTAGAGTTTGGAGTACTGATAGCCACTAGTGAATATGGGACTTTTTTTTTTTTAATACAAAACTAGTCTAAAATTAGACTGTAGGGCAAAGCTGGAGAGGCGGCTCAGTACTTGAGAATACAGCCACAATTGGAGAGTACTGCAGGTCTGTTCACAGCATCCATATTGGGCAGCTCACAACTGCCTGTAACTCCACATCCAGGTAATCCAAATGTCCCTTTCTGGCCACCTTGGGCACCTGCACACAGCAGCATACATGCACACAGGCACACGCGTGCACGCACACACACACACACATACACACTCACACATTCACATAAATAAATTAAATACAGTAAATCTTTTTAAAACAATAAATAAAATCAGGTTATTGTGTTAAAAATTACCAAGAACAGACTGTCTGGCAGGCCTTTTTATTATGCCTGGCAGCCTGAAGTAGGGAAATGACGGCCAAGCAGACCCTCTGCTGTCAACCGGCTAGAATGCCTTGGCAGCAGCCTGGCTGTTTTGGATACTGTACAATCACTCTGAGGATACTAAAGCAATGCAGAGGAGTAGATAGGAGAGATATAGGTAGATTATTGTATCTATCTATAAACAATTATTAGCCAAATATGAGCCATAGATAATTTGCAGTGGTATAGATGCTTGTATATTGATACAAAAGTGAAATTATTTTATATGTCTGCTTGAGATAATTTGTGTATTAATACAAATTCAAGCTTGAAATTATTTTATATGTCTAAGGTAATTTGTATATTGATACAAAATTGAATCTGTAATTGCAATGCTTCTACTTCTGTTTAAAATATTTTGAACATTAATGCATATTAAGCATATTGTTTCCATTTCCACTATGCAATTTTTACCTTTGTTTAATTATACTAGTCATAATATACTTAACATATATTCTATTTCTGTTTAAGATGCTTTGTATGCTTCTGTTTCGATATCTTGTGTAATGATATATATTTAGGATACTGTTGTCATTTTGCATGGCACATGTACCTTTCTTTAATGTTTATATGATTATCATACTTGAAGTCATTATTCAAAAACTGTACACTCATTTATAGATTGTCTAATTTTACAATGTAAGCTTCAGTCTTTAGGATGATAAGAATTACAGATCACAGTTACTTAGGTTTGTCACGTACTAGTCATGTTGTTTAGGTCTCTCAGATATATAGTAGAATATGTCAGATAGACAGGAGTCTTCAGCGACTTTATAGACCTAGAGAATATGGCATTTAATGTTTTGTTATTTAGAATTCAGCCATGAGAGACACGATAACTCCTGGCATCACCGTTCCTTTCCAGAGATGGTGTTGGGCATCAAGGACACTCCACAAGGAGTTTGTCTTCCTTGGTGGACAATGGCCTTTTGGGCAGAGAACTGCCCTTGCCTTGACTGCTGTCAGTATGCACGCTGACCAATTTAGGCAGGCAGGATGAAGGATAGAGACTGCTGAAACCTGCTAAGACAGGATAAGATGGTTTCTCAAAATACCCTGCTTCTGAAAAGATCTGTCAGAGATCCTAGGCCTGCAGCCAAAAAAAGGTGGATGCTCCAACTTTGCAGAAAAGCTGTGGGTGACTGTCCAGGCAGCTGTCGCTGTCCTCTCCTAAATCTTGGAAGTTACTCTCTTGTGCTTCCGGTTTATACAGGTAATATATTTTCCTTCTCAAGTCTTTGATGGGGTTGAAGACTAGATAGCTAAGGTTATGAACATCTTATATCTTAGCTAAGAGCATTTAGGTACTAGATTCATATTATCCAAGATAAACAGCTTTGAAGTAATCTGTTTATTGCCACTTACCAATATTCTAGACATTTAAGATATAATTTATGTTTTTTGTTTGTTAGTTATAGTTTGACCTTGTTTATGTTATTGCCTTTCCCTCCCCCAGACATTACCTTATAATTATTCCTATTGTGTATAGTCTATTCAGAACTTTCTTAGTTAGACAAATGGGGAGATGTGGTGGCGCTCAGTTGTTATTGAGAGAGACCTAGAGGTGTAGTTTTGGGGTCTCTAGGACCCTGGATGGGGTATGGCTAGCCCCCATTGAAGATATGGTGGCACACTGCCTGCCCTTTCTATTTGTTCCTGTGTTCTCAGAGAGAGGATTGATACCGTTACTCTGGGACAGTTCAACTCTCCAAGAATTGCCTTAATCTTCAATTTTTGTATCAGTAAGTGTTTATATAAACCCCTTAATAAATATTAATCCTTTATATAATCAATTGCCAATAAATAATTCATACAATACAGAGGATCAAGACAGCTATGGCTGAAGATGTGCCCTAGTCATGACCATTCTAGGCAGCCTGCACTGGCCTTGGAAGTAGTGCTCCAAAGTAAATAAGCCTTGGTAAAAGCAATCCCAGTCACCCTGTAGCTACTCGAAGGCTTGTGGTGGGTGCAAGGACAGTCCTTCATTCACCTAAGGGCTGCAGTCAGTCAGCTGCAAACAGCTTTGCCACAAGTCCCTTCTGGCTATGTAATAAGGTTGCTCACAACCAGACAGAAAACACCTTCCCGAGTGCACCTGGTATTGCAGCTCAGGGTCATTTAAATGCTTCTCTAGAATGGTCTTTTTTTTTTACCTACTTGTGATTTCTGTCTTCCTTTCCTTCTTTCTTTCCTTCTTTCTTTCTTTCTTTTTTTTTTCTCTGTGTAGCATTGCTGTCCTGGAACTTTGTAAATCAGGCTGGCCTCCAACTCACAGAGATCCTCCTGCCTCTGCCTCCCGAGTGTTGAGATCAAAGGTGTGCGCCACCACCACCCTGCCTTGATCTTTTTTTATTAATTAAGCTGATTACTCCAGAAAAAGATGCAGTGATATATAGGCAGTGGTCATGGAGGCAGAATTAGTGGCAGGGGCAACAGCAATAGACCAGATGGAGAATTCTAGAGCCCAAGATGAGGCAGAGAGGAGAGACAGGGATGCTAAAGACTTTCAAGAGCTAATGATGTAAAATTATAGACCCAAGTTACTACAGTCCAGGAGAGCTGCCAACCCTTCAATACAGTTCCTTGGGTTGTGGTGACCCCCAACCATAAAATTACTTCCCTGATAGCTCATAGTTGTAACTTCACTACTGTTCTGAATCATAATGTAAATATCTAATATGCAGGCTATCTTATATGTGACTCCTGAGAAAGGGTCATTCCACCCCAACAGGGTCTCCACCTACAGGCTAAAAACTGCTGCGTTAAGGATGGAAAGATCCAGATGACACTTTAAGATCAAGGGTTGCAACAGTTAACATCTATCAAGGGCTAATGATCCTGCCATCCTGGGCCTGAGAGCTTTATCTTTAGTTACTGTAGAAACTCAGGATCTCAACATTCACACCTATTTAGGAACAGAATGTTAGCAGGCATTGCCACTTGCTACTGCTTCTGCGCTGAAAGAGAAGAAAACCAAAGGTTCCGAGAGTGTTCAAATGCCAAGGCCATCAGTGGCTGTAGCTTAGCTCCAACCAGAACCCAAGTCTCTAACTTCTAAGCCTAGAACAGTAAGTTCCCAGCTGCCAAGGCTTCAGCTATAACCCACTGGGTTCATAAGTTTTGAGCATTCAAAGGCATTGCCAGCAAGAAAGGACTTTCTCTTACCTACTACCAATTACTACTAATACTACCAATAGCAAAAGGCTCCCAGCTAGGGGCCTGGAAACACAGCCTGCCTTGCAGAGCTTAAGGAGGGTACACAGTGGTTTCATTGCTTGCTCTGCTTTATCTCCTGGACACATAAGCAGGAGGCACAGTCAAGGATGCTAAGGCTGATTTTCAGGTGCATTCATGTTGGGGTCATGGGGTCAGTTTGGGAGTGGAATGAATTATTTTTGTGTTAGCTAGGTTACTGCCAGATGATTTCTTTGTCTTCCTGTGTCTAAGAACACAGGATAAATTAATTGATCCCTTTCTCAGACAGTCCCACATCCTTTCTTTCTGTTCTGGAGTTTCGTTTGAAACGCTAAATCTTTGTTCCATCTGGGTAGCTGGGATGATGTACAGCAGGCTGAAAGAGGGTCTGGCCCTCTTGCCATAGCTCATTTCATTTTATGTTCTCTTTCTATCTGGCTTTTCTTAATAGCTTTGAGATGAATCTCCTTTCAGCCTTGCTCTGGCCTTGTGAAAGCAAAGAGTTGAGTTATTAGGCACAGATATGAACATTTATTTATCTGGCTTTATCAAGATAACAAATTTATATGATTTTGGTGGCACGTCAAAAACATCCCAAATTATATGTATGTGCATTTTTAAAAAGATTTAGTTATTTATATATTTTATGTGTGTGAGTGCTCTGTCTTCATGTATGTATACATGCCAGAAAATTCTTTTATCATAAAAATACCAAGATGGTAAATTAATTTTATAAATGACATCTTCACCTGGAGTCATTTAGAGGACTGGGGTGGGGGGTTGATGGAAGTGGTAGGTTTTAAGAAGATCTCACCATGGTGCTAGGAAAAAAAAAAAAAAAAACCCTGCATTAACAACATCATCAGTAAAAAGTGATGAATTCACCATCAGTAGATTTAATAGCAACCCCAGCACCATTTGCTAGAAATTCTCTTCTAATCTGAATTATTTTAAATAAGGCATCACACATAGGGTAAGAAAGAAAAAAATCCCCTGCTCAGTTCCCATTAATTTCCCAGCCAGTAACTTTGAAATAGTATAAAATGCTCAGGTCAGCAGCGCAAACCCACTCAACCAGGGAGAAAATGGGCCATTCCTCTTTGGTGTCCAACTGAAGCCCGCACTTAGGAGCTATCTGCCGGGCCTTTAAGAGTCTTTTAACTGTGGCATTTCTTGATTTTAACTGGGCTGAAGCAGCTCCCCAGGACTCAGGGAAATGTGAGTGAATTGGGTTTTCTATGCATTACAAGGGAATTATCCAGGCCCCCAAGTGGCAACCTGCCCAGATTAGCGGTAAAGCCGGTGCGACACCAGCTGTGATGAAGACAGAGGCACATATGCTGGTCTTTGTGTCACTGGAAATTTAGAAATGCTGAGGAAGTAAAGGAGAGACCTGTGTCTGTAGTGTTTGTAGCCCATTAGAGGTCTTTGGCTTTTCTATCTTGGCTTTTCACAAGAGCGGGGGCTGAGGACTCCAGAGGCCTTTTGGCTGCTTCTCACATCCAGGATGGGTTTCAGCTCTTAGCATTTGATGTCAGCATCAAAGACAACCAACCCTTCTCCATCCAGTTGCTGAAACATACACCGGCTGAAAGAGGATGAGATTTCGAGTAAAACCCTCCTCCATTTCACGAGGTTGCCCGTGGCCCTGGACGCTCACGCTGCCACGTGTCATTATTATTGCATGAATGACACAAAGCCGTCACAGCAGCCACAGTGTAAAGGTTTAAAAGCCACCACACAGCCAGGTAAAGCAGCACACCGCACTTGTAATCCCAGCAGTTGGGCAGTTAGGGCAGGATGGTGAGTTAGAAGCCAGCTGGGCCACAGAGGGAGTTTCAGGCTAGTGTGGACTGTATAGGAAGAACTTGTCACAAATAAAATCCAAGGACTAGGGTGTAGCTCAGTGGTAGATCGTTTGTGTAACATGCACAAGGCCTGGAGTTTGATCCCTGGCACAAAAAAAGAAAGGAAGGAAGGAAGGAAGGAAGGAAAGGAGAGAGGGAAGGAGGAAGAGGATTTTTTGAAAGACAGTTTTGAAGTTTTTCCTTTACCCTATATAGTAAGAGCCTCAAGATAAATAATAAATGGTTCCCTCAACTCCTCAAAGACCTGTCTGACAGAACGGTTGAATGGCGATGACAAGAGGTCATGCTTTTAACCCCACTTAACTGACTTCTTGTTACTTTTTTTTTTTTTAAACTTTATTTATTTATTTATTTGCCTTGGTGTTTGCCTGGAACTGGAACTACAGACAGTTGTTAGCTGCCATGTGGGTGCTGGGAATCGAACCCGGGACCTCTAGAAGAGCAGATGGTGCTCTTAACCGCTTAGCCATCTCTCCAGCCCCTCTTGTTACTCTTTTAATGGTGTTTAAATGGCAGCGTTGGTTTTTGTTGCTGTCATTGTTTTGTGTTTTAATCTGTAAACTGGTCCTAATAATCCTGACACTTGGGAGACTATGTCTCAAAACTAATAAACAAATTAAATAAATAATACCAGTAAGAATTCCTAATCAGTAAATTCACTAGCACAGCCCTGTGTGCTAGACATGCCAGAGTGGGGCTGGGGGGCTAGAGGGGGCAGGGGTGGGGGGTATTCTGAATTCACTACAGCACCTGAGGTAAGGATTATTATCCAGGTCTTACTTCTACCTAGAGAATTAGTATTGGCCTAAAAATCATTCAGTTGACAGACCATTTGACAATTGAACCCCAATCTGTTCCTCTCCAAAGCCATGTTCTTAGTCAAATCATAGAATCACTCGATAGAAGTACCTAATTTTACAGGAAAACTAAAAGACAACTTTAGAAGCATCTCCCCATCAGGACCAGGTCAATAGCAAACTCTACTCTCTGGGCTTCCTGTTCCAGCTCTGACTGACCAGTTTCTCAGTCAGCACAGCCTTCTTTAGAGAAATAAGGAACCAGAACACAGATGACAGGCTTGCCTTTCAACAGGCTAACCTGAGGGTGGACGCAGCTGGTGCTGGGAAGGTTCTGACACTGTCAGCAGCCTGTACATTATTGTTCCGGTCACACTTGATTTGCAGACGGCATCTTGCACTTATTACTAGGCTCTTTTCCATGTGCTCCATTTTATTGTTAGTTTCAAGAATAAACCAATATTTTATTCATCCATTCATTTATTTTGAGACAAGGTACCATGGTATATCCCTGGCTAGCCTGGAACTTACTATGTAAACCAGGCTGGCCTCAAACTCAACAGAGATTGGCCTGTCTCTGCATCCCAAGTGCTAGGATTAAAGGAATACACTATTATGCCCAGCCCACCAAATTTTGTCTAGGTTCGGACACATCATTTAGACCAGAAACAGACCTCCCTACAGAGCATATCTTATTTTCTATAAAAGTCATTTAAATAAGTACCATGAGTACTCAAGAATATTGCAAAGGTACAAAGGCTACATGATGAAAGTGAACCTTTCCCACGCAGCTTTGCCTGCCATGATCTGATCCTCCTGTAGAGGACCACAGTTCTAAGGGGACTGTCTTAACTATAGAGCTAATCCATTGTGAGCATTGAGTCTATCCATTTAACAGCAATATCTTATCCATTCTTTTTCCAAAACAAAACCATTTTACTATTTCATGGGTGCCTTGTCCGAGCACCATCTTCATGCCTGGTACCTTCAGAGGCCAGGAGAGGATGTTGGATCTTATCCTGGATAGTTTTACATCAACTTGTCACAGTTTAAGTCATCAGAAAGGAGGGAACCTCAATCGAGAAAATGCCTCCATAAGATCCGTCTGTAGGACATTTTCTTAATTAGCCATTGAGGGAGGAGGATCCCGCCCATTGTGGGTGGTCCTGGGTTCTATAAGAAAGCAGGCTGAGCAAGCCATGGGGAGCAAGTCAGTAAGCAGCATCTCTCCATAGCTTCTGCATCAGCTCCTGCCTCCAGGTTCATGCCCCATTTGAATTCCTGTCCTGACTTCCTTCAGTGGTTAACAGTAATATGGAAACGTAAGCCAAGTAAACCCTTCTCTGCCCAAGTTGCTTTGGCCATGGTGTTTCCTCACAGCAACAGTAACCCCAACTAAGGCAGATCCCCTGAAAAACAGTTGTCATCTACCTCAACTGCTGGAGCCATCTCTCCAGTCCCTTGGTTGTTTCTTATACATGGCCATTGTAAATACTACTACAATGACAGCCTTTTCACCTGTGACAATTGTCTATAATATTAATTCCTATAAATGAAGTTACTCTGTCAAATTTAACCCATCCTTCCCAGAAGGGAAGTGTGCTTGGGTCAGTGTCCACACCTGTATGGTGTGTACCAGACTTTTGGATCTGTGTTATCAGTATCTGTATTACTATTTCTGTAGTACTACTTTCTTGTTGGGACCACCAGCCCACAAATAATGACATGGAGATTTCTTATTAATTATGAAAGCTTGGTCAATTGCTTAGACTTGTCCCACTAGCTCTTATAACTTAAACTAACCTGCTTTTACTAATCTATGCTCTGTCATATGGCCCAGTTACCTCTACAGTATGTCCAAAGTCTTCAGTGTTTTCCTGGCATCTTCTGCACACCTAGATTACTTCTCATTCTCTCTCTCCCCAGAAATTCTACCTATCCTTTCCTGTCTAGCTATTGGCTAATCAGCTCTTTATTAAACCGGATACAGCAATACATCTTCAAAGAGTATACAAATATCCCACAACAGATTTCTTTCCTTATTTTAAAGGTAACTGCAACCTTTTATGTTAATAAGGCATGTTTTCTTTTCCATAAGCTATCTTTAATCTCCACTGACTTATCTCTTATAAGTATTTGGCCCTTTTTCTTATTGACATGATGGCAACTGGATGGAGAAGAGTTGTCTTTGATGCTGACATGCAACTCCTTCTTATATGAGAGAGATAGACCTTATGGGATAGGTGTTATTTTTCTCAACTTATTATATTTTAACTTTGTAATTTTTTAGCAGGAAAAAAATGTTTTCTTTTTATACATTAAAATGTATCAATCCTCTCTTTTATGACCTCTGGGGTTAGTATCAACCTTACAAAGACCTTTCCCACATTGATGTTATATAAAACTCTCCTATGTTTTTGTCTAGCATTTTATGACTTTATGTTTTATGTTTAAATCTTTGATCCATCTGGAATATATTAGATCCAAGAAGCAAGTTAGCGATTCGGTTTTTAGTTTTCTAAATGGCTGCCAAGTTGACCAAAAACCATTTTGTATTTTATTATTTTAAGATAATTTTTCAGAACACAGTTAAGGAATCTGGAAATTGATACTGCCTAGGCCCAAACCCTTCAGAAAATATGTCCCTCATAATATGTGAAGAAACATCATCGTTACCTGATTAAAAAGAAAAATACAGTGGGGATTGGAGAGGGGCTCAGTGGTGAAGAGCACTCACTGCTCTTGCAAAGAACCCAAGGCTTGGTTCTCAAAACCCACAACTATAACTCCAGTCCTGAGGGGTCTGAGTCCCATTCTGACATCTGCAGAAACCAGGTACACACACGCACACACACACACACACACACACACACACACACTGGTTCAGTTTTGGTTTGGTTCTATCAGTGATGTTTTAGAAAAATTTCCCTTGGCATTACAAGATGACCTGAGACTTGTTATGTAAGTTGGTTGAATGTTTGTTATATTTTGAGTAATATTAACAGGTTTCTTTCATACACAAGCTGTAACATTTCAGGTCACTTCCTGTTTTCTTACTGAGTGACCAATTTTCAGTTCTCTTTAAGCTGATAATGCCTGCTAACCAGCTGTCACCCTGTGTAAATGTTACATGAGCACCACCTAATTATCTCTTGTCTATGCTTGGTATAACATGCTGGGCAGTATAATCCCCATTATGTTTATGTGTTCTTCTGATCTTCATTGATTTGATTCTCAAACAAGAGACTGTACATTCCTCCTACTCAAATTGTGTCTCTTCTTAGAAATTTACTGCTTTGTGGGGGGTGATCTAAATCTTTTGGGGTACAAATTTCAATATTATTACTTATCTACCTTGCTGTTTATTTCATATTTCATCCTTTTGAAAGATCTATTTTTAGTTATGTGTCTGTGAGTGTAGGCACCCACAGAGGCCAGGAGAGGGTAACAGAACCCCTTGAGCCGAAGTTACATGTGGTTTAGAGCTCCAGATATGGGCAATGGGACCTGAACCCTGGTCTCCTGTAAGAGGATCCAGTTCTCTTCACCACAAAACCATCTCTTCAGCCCCAGATTTCATTATTTTTTGTAAGAAATTTCTGATCAAAGAAATAATTAGTACTGCAATTATAGACTATGTACACAATCTTGAAAAGAAGAGTACTGTCTAGTAAAACCAGTGAGTCGGAGCCTAAGGTGAAGTCTGGGGGAAATTACAGTCTGAGTTCAAAAAAGAAGTGTTTCATTTTTAAGAAAGTTTAAAAAAAAAAAGTGCAGAGAGGGACCAAATGAAAATAGGAATTAGTAAGTCAGATGCTGAACTTGCTGAAATCATTTTTTTTTCTTAAAGTACATAGAAATGTAAATAAACCCTCTAAAATATGGTGTTTGGAAAGAATCAATAAAAGAAAAGAAACCTCTTTCAAATCTAGTTAAGAAAAACAATATAGAAAAGAGAAATAAAATATCAGAAATAAAAGATAAAAAGGAAGCAATAAGAGTGAATAGTAAGTCAAACTATAGGCTACATTAGAATAGAGAGAAAATTAAGCTTTTGTATTAAATTTTCAGAGAAAAAGCTGATACATTTCTAAGTGTTACATGAAATCAACAAGGAAAGTTTTATGGAATACCTGAACCCTGCTTCCTGCCAGAGGCTCATGGAAAATAACCCCATATTTAAAACGAACAATAGAAAACAGCTGAGATCGCCTGCCATACAAAGTAATCACACAATAAAAAAATAATAATCTGCAATATGGCAATTTCATAATCCAAGGGTCTAGAAACAGTTATTCATAGTTGGTCTTTATTTACCTTGTTTAAAAAAAAAATGGTGAGGGAGGAGCTGAAGAGATGACCTGATGGTTAAGAGGACTTGCTGCTCTTACAGTGGATGGGACCAATTCTCAGAAGTCACATGGCTCACAACCATGTGTAACCACACTTCCAGGAGATCCCACCTCTCTCATCTGACCCCTGTGCTGGGATCAAAGGCATGGGTCACCACTGCCTGGCAAAAAAAAAAAAAAAAAAAAAAAAAAAAAAAGCAAAACAAAACCCTTTGTTTTGTATTGTTTTGTTTTGCTTTACATTGTTTTCATTTTTAGACAGGGTTTTGTGTATCGGAGCCTAGCTTTGAACTCAATCTACAGCTGAAGATGACCTTGAGCTCCTGGCCCTCTTGCCCCCACCTCCGGTGGGTGCCAGGATTATTGGCATGTGCTGCCACACTCTGTTTATGCTCTGGCATGATATAGAAGAACTCTACCAAAAGAACTATGACTCCTGCTCAACGTCAAATTCTTTATGCAGTCACATCACACCTACTGTACCTTTCCCAATCCAAAATTTAAACTGAGAAATATTCAAAATATTCATAACTTGATAGCATATCTTATGTGAAATATCTGTGTCTTCCAAAACAAAAAGATAAATTAATGAGAAGAATGCTGATTGATGTCTTATATTTATGTGGCCCCTTCAATATCAAACTTAAAAGAAAAGAGCTGGGTGTCCATATGCACCTCTGCATTCCATTTCTTACATATTACATTAGCTAAATGAGATGACACAACCTGGTTTTGCCCAAGTGTATAATTGTAATTATCAAGGAAAATGTATGTTTTAAAAACTAATAGTCTAGTTGGAGTAGTTTTAGATTCATAGCAGAACTCACTAGAAAATAGAGATTTTCTGTATGCCCCTTGCCCTTCCCTGTGCCTGCAAAGCCTCATGGCTATAAAATGCATGTCAGGCCCCACTGACCTTCTCTGTCTTATTCCAAAGGAAAGAAGTGTCTTACTACATTTTTTTTTTCACATAACCGAGAACATTCTTTAATAGTAACAAACTTTCACGAATGGTAGTGGTTTGAAAGTTAGCCACAATGTGGAATTTGAAAGCCAGTCAATAAACATTTCATATTCTTCCATGAAAATAGATTGGTTTAATCTCTGAGTGGCTCTTTTACCTAAGCACGACTTTATAGCAATGTGTTCATCGTTTAAATAACTCTGGTTCTGAATCATACAGGGCTTCTAAAAAAGTAAAAATCACATGAATAAATGTCACCTCTACTTTTACCAGAAAAAAAAAATTAAGGTTTTAAAGGCTGCCAAGCTGATGGAGCACAAATAAGCTTCCTAAAAATTTGGTTTTTATTTGAAAGCTCAAATGTGATTATAGGCAATAAATACTAGCAGTTGTTGGCCTGGGAATATATAGATTACTTGATAAGTTTTCTTCCACTAACTGGAACAAGGGAGGACATAATATAATTTTTTTAAAGTTTCTCACTAAACATCGCTGTTTTACTGAACTATTGCATATGCCATATCTGGGAAAAAAGCAAATGAATAATCATCAGGTGGTGTTCTAATTCCATCATCCCCTGTAACCTTGAGAGCCAGGACTCTCAGTGTGGAAATAACTAGAGACTACTATAAGATGGAAGAGGCTAGGTAAAAAGCTGTGAATTCAGCAGCTGGAAACTATAAATAGAAATTTAACAGCTGGCCAGTGGTGGCACAGGCCTTTAACTTCAGCATTTAGGAGGCAGAGGCAGGCAAACTGAGTTCGAGGCCAACCTGGTCTACAGAGCTCATTCTAAGACAGACAAAACTAAAGAAACCCTGTCTTGGAAAAAAAATTAGACAAAGATGCTAATTAGCTTTGTTTACTGAAAATCCTTAGAAACCAGCCATTCAATAGTGGTGAACTAACCTAGTTCCCAATATGTGGTTTAGAAAGAAATCAGCGCATCTGAAAGAGAAGGGAGGTTCTGGGAACTCAAGAGAAAATATACACACTGCGCCAAGAGTATCCCATGACACCATTTGCCCAGGAAAAATAATGTGATGTTTAAGAATGAAGAAGCCAACTGAAGAGACTCATATGACTAAGAGAGGAAAATCTGAGCTTCAGAAAGATAATTATATTGATCGTCAAATGAGTTTAAACTCATTAACTCTAACTGATTAAGCGGGTGTGGTGGGTAGCACAGGCCTAAAATCCTAGCGCTTGGTAGGCCGAGGTGAGGCTAGAAATCTCAAGCCTGAATGGCCCATCTCAAAATAAATGATTTAATTTAATAATAAAAAAAAGGTATAGAGTACTTGCCCAGCATGCCTAAGGCCTTTCTCAGCATTACACCATTCCAACAACAAAGCAAGGCAAACAGGAATGTTCACTTACAGTGTCCAGAGTTAGGTAAAGATCAGAGTGACTGACAGATGAGATGCTTAAGCAGCCTCCCCCAGCCACCCCTCCCCTTTTAAAAGGAGACAGAGGGTCTTCCCATGTAGCTTAGCTTGGCTTGATCTCACATTTCCCCTGTCTCAGGCTCCTGAATGCTGCAATGACAGGCATTGATGGTCCATTTGGAGTGATGGAGTTGTTCTAGAAGTAGGTAGGTGGTTATGTTTAAACAACAGTGAAACTGTTAAATGTACATTGGCCGTTTATATTACTGTGTAATGTATATTGTGGCGAGCCGCTTCTGGCCTGCAGAATGACGAGTCACCACACGCACGATTCTTCTCCGATCACACTTTATTGGAGTACAGCTCAGTTGAGAATGGTGGAAAGAAGACCCCGAGCCTGAGATGCAGCCTGTTTATATAGGGAAGCCGGGGTGTGTGATTGGTGCCCAATATAATGCCTCATTAGCATATAGCTGGCGATTGGTCCAAAATAATGGGTCATTAGCATATTCAGGGTTCACATCGGATAGGTCATTTCTCGATGCCTAATTAGCATAAGCGGCAATAGAATGTTCCGGCAAGTAGTGCAAAGGCAAACCGCGCCCTACAGTATATTACACTACAAATTATATTACATTACAAATTTACATAACTGTGACCATGTATTTGGCCACAGCTTTTAAAAGACTGGGGAGAAAAAAAAGTTGCCACCTTCAGATAATTACAAAAGAATAATTCATTATTTCCAAAGATGGTAAACAAAAGCAAAAGACTCAAGAGTCTGCCTGTCTTTCCTGTCTCATGATTAAGTGAGACCTTGGATGTACCAGGAAGTGATCTGCTTTGAGTGTGTGCCCTGTCCTTCTTGGTATAAAAGAAATGCAAGTGTCCATGGAAACAAATGAGAGACACAGAGTACACTCTTTCACAAACTCTTCAGTAAATTAATGGGTATAAGCCCTGAGCATTATTGCTGTTTTTTTTCGTTTTTCAAACAGAGTCTCATGTAGCTCAAACTCACCTCAGAGTCTATGTAGCTGAGGATAGACTTGAACTCCTGATCTGCCTGCCTCTACCTCCGGTGCGCTGGGATTACAGGTGTGCACTGCCTAGTCGGGCTGACTTTGGGCTTTACTACTGATTGTGTCAGAAAAGAAAGACAGACTTGCCTCCTAATGAGAGAACATCTAGAATCCCGATAAAGGATTGCAAACTGATTGATGTACTCAGCTTCCAGTCTTCATGAAACAATGTGTTGGCCTGCCTATGACTAGCAACATCTGGATTTGGGGACACTATAAACATCACCAGTGTTCCAAAAGACAAATTGTAAGGGGGTGGGGGGGGAAGAGTGGAGGAGAAATGAGTCAAAAAATATTTTTTTAACAGTTTGAGGATTTTTAGAATTAAAAGAAATAGCTCAGTGCGGTTGGTGCACTCTTCCTGGGAAAGATTATTATTCTCACTCTCTGTGCTTTTTAGGTGTCGTTCTTTGTAGAGGGTTGAGTGAGGCCTGGGCTTCCCCATCCAATTTGACACGCCTTTTGTCTTTGTTCACCTCGTTTAGGCAGTCATGATTTCCTTCTTGTGGAGTGGGTCTTAAACCCGATTAGAGAGGTATTGATTATTGAAAGGATGTATGTGTGCCATGCACACATCCTTGGGGTTATTGTGCTATAGTGCCTGTTGTTGTGGCTCATGGGTATCATCGCTGGACCCTTACCAATTTTTAAAAAATTTTTATTCATTTTCACAGTTCCCCCTTTTATCCTTCCTCCAGCTCCCCCGACCCCCAGCCCATCTCCCATCCACTCCAGTTCCCCCTCCTCCCGTTCCCTCCACCCCCACCCTACTGCCCATCCAGTCCTCCAAAAGCCTTATCATTTTTTTAATTATTTTTTTTATTTATTTTACATTTCAGCTGAAGCTTTCCCTCCGCCTCGTTTAAAGATTTTAAGTGCCATTAAAAACATTTTAAATGGGCAAGAGGAAATGATCACGTTTAGTAAAGGGTCACCCACATGGTGATAACACTATGAAGAAATAGCAGCAAGTGAATATAGTTCTCCAGCGGTGGCCGATGGGACGGTGACCAGGGTAAGTGTATTTCCTTCTCTTATATTAAACTCTTGTTAGTTCATAAATTTATTTTGTTCCAACTTATTTGTCCCAACTTCTGTGATTACTTCGATTTTACACAAAAATATTGAGGAGGAAGGAGAGTGGGGAGCTTGGGAAAAGAAAGCGGGAGAGGAGTGTGGAAGAAAAAAAAGACAAAAACACAGTCAGTAGCAAAAGACAGAACAAAAGGCAGCTGCTCCCGGGGCACATCCCAGACCCGGGGCGGGGCTCGAGTACGCTGGGGCGGGGCTCGAGTACGCTGGGGCGGGGCTTGAGTACGCAGGGGCGGGGCTCGAGTACGCTGGGGTGGGGCTTGAGTACGCAGGGGCGGGGCTCGAGTACGCTGGGGCGGGGCTTGAGTACGCTGGGGCGGGGCTCTAGAAGGCCACCCATCTGCTCTCATCCTCACAGGTATCTTGGACTTTTCTCCCAAAGACCTGCCCAAGTCCATTCTGCCAGAGACTAGACCACTGACCAGAGTTGTAGGGAAAGGTGAAGGTCAAAATGAGGTGACTTAGAGGTTTCCACCAGTGAGTCCTGGGAGTCCTGGGTGTGAGAACTGATAGTTTATTACAGATCAGGCATGATGACATACAGGGAGGCAGAGGCAGGCAGGTCTCTGTGAGTCCGAGGCCAGCCTGATCTACATAGAGCGTTCAGGACAGCCAGGGACATGTAGTGAGACCCTGTCAAAAAAAAAAAAAAAAAGGATAGATGTATCAGTTGCCAAAGTTGACTGAAGAAGAAACACAAAATTCAAATATTATGTTTTTAAAAAATAATTAAAGATCTATATTTTTGAAGCTTATAGTTTTGATTACAATTAAGATATATCTAATCTTTAAATAACAAATGAGGCCAGTGTTTTTTAAATTCACTCAAATCATTTCAAATATGCGAAGCTTATTATTTTAGGAAACTAAGAGAACTTTAATACTATTAGAAACAGAGCTCCTAAATGACCAGAACAGATGATTCCCACTTCTGAGAAAGATACTTTACAGCTAAATAGGATATGGAAATTTTAAGTGATGTGATCTGTGGGCTTTACTGAAAGAACTTAAGGCTGGTTTAAGAGTAGCAATCTCTCAACATTACAGATGTCACTAGTAAGAAATGAAAATCAACATTCAAGTCTAATATAAACTAAAAAGAAAAAAAACTTAAATGTGATAAACTCTTTTTTATCAAACCTAATAGCAATAATTATTTTTTTTAAAAAAAAAAAAGATCATTCAAGAGCTGGGCATGTTAGCACATACCTGCAGTCCCAGCACTTGGGAGGCTGAGTCAAGAGAACCATGAGTTCAAGGCTAGCCTGGACTACATAGTGAATCCCATACATACTAAAAAGCATTCACCAAAAGATGAATTTCTGCTGGGAAGTGATGGAGCACATCTTTAACCCCAGCACTCTGGAGGCAGAGGCAGGTGGGTCTCTGTGAGTTTGAGGCCAGCCTGGTCTACAGAGTGAGTTCTAGGACAGACAGGGCTACACAAAGAAACCCTGTCTTAGGGAGAGGGGGGACAAATTTCTAAGGCACTGATCTAAAGCAAAATCAATAAAGGTTATCCTGCTACTTGTACATAGCCAATATTTTAGATATCCTAGTGAAAGAAAATTAAATAATATAATCAACCTGTAATATTGAGTTTCTGGCCTGGACTTTCGGGCCTAGCCCTGAGGTTCAGACCCTCTTGCAACCCCACTGCCACTTAGCCCCAAATAATCTCACAAAGGTTTATATTAATTTCATGCTGATTGACCTATCACTCAGACATATTGCTAGCTACCTCTTTCATCTTAACTCAGTCTATTTCCATTAATCTGTTTAGCCATGTAGCTTGGTACCTTATCTCAGAGCAGCATGGTTGTCTTTTTTCCTCTGTATCTGCTGGTATCTCTGCTGGTGTCTATGGTGTCTCTGCTCTTCCTGTTCCCAGGGTTTTCTGGTAGACCTGTCCACACTTCCTGTCTGTCTTCTGGCCAATCAGCTTTTTGTTAAACCAGTAGGAGGGACATTCACAAGGTACCAGAACATAGTTTCACAGCATCAGCACGAGTGTTTATTTTCATCCTCCTCTTTCTTCTTCTCCTCTATGTAGCTGAGGCTGCTCTAACACTTGCTCTCTATCCTGCTTCTACATACCCAGTGCTGGAATTACAGTAAGCCTGCACTACCACAGGTAGCCAAAGATTTTAGAATCAGAATTCTATTAAAATTAGGGGGTAGAAGTAGGGATGAAAGCTGGCTTCTCCAGCCTGTATATTTTTGTTTATTTCTTGAAAAGTGATGTGGGATGTCTTTCTGTATGCTGTAAATGTCAATGACCTATGACAAACCAGCTTAGATACAGGTGGGAAATCCAAGCATATAAAGGGGAAGGAGGGCGGAGTCACAGAGAGACCCTGGGAGCAGCCACCCAAGGAAGACAGATGTAAAAAAAAGTAAGCTCTGAGCCACATGGCAATACACAGATTAATGAGAATGGGTTAAGCTGAAGGAGCTAGCAAGTAATGAGCCTGAGCCATAAGTTTGTAACTAATATATAAGCCTTTGTGTGATTATTTGGGGCTAAGTGGCTGCGAGACTGAAGATCTGGACCTCTGGTATTCCAATGTGGGGTACTTACACCCACATAAAGGCTGAGGAAGCTTCAAAGGGTTCTAGAGCACAGGAACAGAGCCAAAAACAGCTTCCGAGTTGTGTCTCTCAAGTAGACTGTAGTACAGACTAGAAACATCAGGCTACAGAAAAATACTTCAAAAACTAAACAAAATTTTCAATTAGAGTATTTGATATAAACACCCGATTTTCTGGTTCATTTGTAAAGACTGGAAAACACACTTAGCCAGAATGACATACCGCCTAGAATAAGAGTGAGGATCTAAAGAGACATTTCTCAGAATTGTCTCCTGTTCAGGGACACATGCCTGCAACTACACTATTATTACGATTACCATGATGCTATACACACAAAAAGAATCCTGGAAGTCCAGACGTGGGCAAACAAGTGATTAAATAAAACAGAGGACCAGAAATAGAAGGCAGGGTGTCTGAGAACTTCACATGCCCAAAGGTGGAGTTTCAGTTTAGCAGAGAAAGGTAATTTATTTACCAAAGTGGCATAGCAAGCTAGCCATCTGGGAGAAATGCACATCACACACAGAAATAAATTCCAGATGGATTCCACGTTATACATAACAAACATGAAATGAAACTCTTAGAAAATTTAGGAGAATAACCAACCCTAGGGTGAGAGAGGTATTTTTAAATATGACAGAAAACTCAGATGCAATATATGAAAAGGCAGACATATTTGACAACATACAATTTAACATTTTTTATATAGCACAAATACCAGCATGAGTTTGAAAAAAAAAAGTAACCAACAATTCTCTTGAAAAATATTTGCCACACACCATTCACTTAAAAAATATTTGTTTAAAATGCTTTATTCAATAGTTGCTACTGGATGCAATGCTGAATAGAATGAAGACTATCCTCGGATTCATGACCTTACATTCCAATGACAGATGATACATTTGAGTGATAACCCAGAGTTCTTATAAGTGAGAGACTGCAGAGAGCAAATGGAAAATACAAATGAGGATTGCAGATAATTCTAGCAATGCAGAAGGATGCCTCTGGCATTTTTACTAAGGAGATGACACACACCTCCTCCCGACTCTGCATTCAGTGACTTCATGCTGCTAGCTTGAATTTAGTGATGATGGAAATATTTACATCATGGAAAAATAACAGATGTTACATATCCCATTTTCATTTATTGTACCATTGGCTGCCTAAACTTAAGAAAAGGTGTTAAAATATAATTAAATTTAAAGGCATGGCATGTGTGTCATCACCATGAATAGCAGAAAACGGTAAGTTGATCCCTACCATTATTTGAAAATTCCACCATTTGGGAAAGACATTGCTTCCATCACTGATGAATGAGGGACAATTTGTCAGGTAACTCTGTAGTTGAAGGGGATTACAGTTAGTGAATATAATTTGTATAAGCACAAGAAAAAACTTCTTAATATGTCACATCTCAAACTTAATAGCATTTATGTGGGTGGGAGGAGTTAGTGATTTGCCAAATCACAGTTGGATTGTTAACCATAGACATGTTCTATAGCTTCAGCAAAAATCAAACCATCCAGTAATTTTTGAAACTTAAAAATGCCCTGAATAGGTTTGGAGAGATGGCTCAGAGGTTAAGAACACTGGCTGCCCTTTCAGAAGCCCTGGGTTCAATTCTCAGCACCCCTATGACAGCTAACAACAGTCTGAACTCCAGTTCCAGGGGATCAAATGTCCTCTTCTGACACCAGACATGCATGTGGTGCAGACATATGTACAAGCAAAACACTCATACACATAAAATGAAAATAAATTTTAAAATAATTTTTAAAGGGAAAAAGAAATAGTCCTTTTTTATTTATAAGTTGCAAAGCATTGTGATCTGCAAATTTAGCAATAAGTACATTTATTATAATTAATATATATTTGTTATTTGTGTGTGAACTTACATATATACAATGATCGTACATTTGAAAACCATATACACACATGCCACCTTAGTACACCACTGCTTTTCTACATAAACCTAACAGAATTTGTTTACATGGCCAAAGGAAGCTGCCTGCTCTACTTTGAATGACTTCATAGCTAGAAATTCTGCTGCTGTGGTAAAAGACTTTTAGAGGAAGAACTAGCAGTATCTGGTACACGCTGCTGTTTTTAATCTTATTAAAGTGCGGAAGTACACACATACAATTCCAGTGATTAAGAGGCAGACACAGTAGGATCAACACAAGTTCAAGGCCAGCCTGGATAGAGTAAGATCATGTCTGGCTCAGATGGTGAAGGCACTGGTAACACAATCCTAGTGACCTGAGTTCAATCCCTGGATCCCACAGTGGAAGAACAGAATCTCTCCAAATTTGTCTTCTGGCCTGCATAGGGGTGCCGTGGCATGTGTGGCCCCACACACAGACCCACAAACACATGCACACATGCATGTAAATGAATGGATAAATAAATAGGCAGGACATCGAGTATCGGTTACATTATGTTAATTATCCGTCGTTACTAGTCTATTTTAATAAGCAGAGTAGCTCAGCTTTGGACTCATGTTATCTAGCTTCAAAGCCTTTTATTCTTCTCGCTTGTCAGTATCTTTACATATATAACATTCTGAGTTTGAAATAATGGTGGAATTTACAAGTAAAAGATTTTATTCAAGTTCTCAACTGACATGTATTTATTTATAAGATGATTAATGGCCTGAAGAGTTCCTACCACAGAGCAGTCACAGCTGGCAAGGACCAGGAAGTCAGTATGAATAATATATATCCCCTACAAACTCATTTCTTTGCAGGGAGGAAAATCTGTGGATTTATTCAGAGGGGCGGGGGACTAGACAGCCGTGTCCAGTTTTCCTCAGACATCGCATACTCAAATGACGTTTCTGTTGTCTCTGAAATAAATGTGCTACAGACATGTCATCAGAGGCAGATGAATGTCAAAGAGGGAAGAGGTGACTCCGACAAAGGAGTGAGGTGATAAAAAGCTGCCCTACCCTGAGAGATCAGTAACCTCCTCATCCATATGAAGTTGTGACTATGTGTAGCTCTTACCTACCAGACGTCTGTCTTGCTACATTTCCTAATGTAATGTCTTTTGGTAGGGGGGACAAGGGAGAGGTTGAGACAGGGTTTCTCTGTGTAGCCCTTGCTGTCCTGGCACTCACTCTGTAGAGCAGACTGGCCTGGAACTCAAAGATCTGCCTGCCTCAGCCTTCCAAGTGCTGGGATTAAAGGTGAGCACCGCCATTGCCCGGCTCACACTTCCTAACCTAATGTCTTTATGTACTGAATGAAGACCAAATATTAATAAGTTGAATCAAGTGGCCTGACTGATCTGATAAATATGGCCAGTACTTACTTATGTCATGTGTCTATTTCTCTTTGCATATTTCTGGAAAGGAGAAGCTCTACTTTCCATCCGAACCAGGAAACTAATTATTTTGCCAACAGATAACTATTCAATCCTTGCCGTAAGTGAAACACTGTAGAGAGAAAATATTGGTGATATGTTCATCATAGACCCTGAACCTGACAGTGGGGAACAATTCCTTCCTTCCTCTGGAATTTCCCACAGAGCACTGTTTGGATTCAGAAGGCCAAGTTTGTTATCAAAACAAAACATTTATTGCGTGGTTGCTTACCATGTGTCCTCATTGAATTAAGGACTTTATATGTCTCACTGTCCTGGGAGATGGGCACTGTTCTGATGCCTGCTTTATAAGTTAGGAAGCCAAAGTTTAAGAGGTTACATCTGAAACATCACAGAGCTATGAAGTGTGAGAATACTGGATTCTTAAGTCTTAATCATGATTTTCCTCTAGCTACTTCCTTTACAGCACTCTGGGCAGCCTAATAAAGAATATATTTTTTTGAACATTTATGTATTTATTATTTTATGTGAATTGGTGTTTTGTCTACATGTATAACTGTATAAGGGTGTCAGATCTTGGAATTACATACAGACAGTTGTTAACTGCCATGTGGATGCTGGGAATCAAACTCAGGATCTTTGGAAGAACAGTCATGAGTCATCTTTCCAGACCCTAAAGGATGTATTATTACAAAACTAACCCCTCTCAGGGTAAGAGGTCTTCTCTGGACCCTCCCCCTTGTTAACTGGGACCAAGAGGTCACATTTTTTTGGACCATAACAGAATCGATGAAGAATGGCATTTCTACCAGGATTTTTTTTTCCTTCTTTATTTTGTATTTATCAAAAAAACAGTAAGATGAATTTAAAATGAGGAAAAGTTAACAATAACTATAAAGAGGATAAGAATCATAAGCATGGCTTATCAAGGGTGGAAATGCAAATAAGATTGCTACACATATATTTTCTTTGTGTTCATCTTTCCCTCTGAATTTTTTTTTTCCATCCCTGTATATCCTTATTCAAGGTCTCTTCCCCCTCCCACCACATCTTATCATTTTTCTTCTCTGCAACTCCCCATCCCCTCCCTGGGCAGGGAGCAGACAGTCCTATGGTCCCACTGGCCCAACAATGCTTGGATCAGTCTCCACTTCTGGCCAAATCCAGTTTTGTCCCGCTCCCTCAAGAGTGAGTCTGGTGTTCCTATAGTTGGAGTGGTCTACCAGGATTTTTGACTGGTGATTTGGATTATAGATTCTTCTATCTATCTCCAGCTAATTGAAAACCTAAATGTTGCCTCATTTCCTCAAGCAGCAGGCCATACAAGACTGAGGTGACTTAAAGAAACAACGGGGCTTTTACATTGTCCCCTCCTTGACTGTTCTAAGACAGATAACAAACTCATGCATTTACATTTCCTTCTTCCAAATTCTTCTTCAGACATGACTAAAGAAACATGACAGAGAATTGAAAGGTGGTGTTGGTTGTTTTTGCTCCTTGGTCTTTGTTCTTTTGGGGGGTCTGCCACCCAGCTCCCAAATAAATCACACATGAAGGCTTATTTTTAATTATAGATGCCCAGCCTTAGCTTGGCTTGTTTCTAGCCAGCTTTTCTTAACTTTAAATTATCCTATTGCCCTTATGCCTCTGGGTTTTTACCTTTTTTTTACTTTATGTAAATCTTCCTGTTACTCTGGGGCTTGCTATGTAGCTGATGAGTTCCCTGATGTCTTCCTCCTTGGTTCTCTTCCTCTTTCTTCTTTTCCTCCCAGATTTCCTCTTCTGTGTATTCTCTCTGCCCACCAGCCTCACCCATCCTTTCCCCTGCCTCGCTATCGGCCACTCAGCTCTTTATTAGACCATCAGGTGTTTTAGACAGGCACAGTAACACAGCTTCACAGAGTTCAACAAATGCAACATGAAAAGATCGCAACACATCTTTACATCATTAAACAAATGTTCCACAGCAGAAACAAATGTAACACCCCTTAAAATAATATTCTATAACAGAAGGGAGGAAATACTCATAGACCAGAGAATCTGATGGCTTTCTAGAAAAAAAAAAAAAAGCAAGAGTTTATTTGCAGGTACATATGGATTAGAGGGAGCTGTAGCAAGCAAATCAGGAACCAAAGGAAAGATGGGAAGGAGAACAGGAGAAAGAGAAGGCAGAGGGAGGGAGAGAAGGAGAAAAGGGTGCAAGGAGGGGGGGAGGAGGAGGGGAGGAGCAAGAGAGAAAAATGATAGGGGTGAAAAGACCTCATTATGATTTTAGCCTCTGTCTGTGACTTAAACCAAATGCAACATGTTTTTTGGAGTGTAATGGGGTGGAAAGAAATGCAATCCAATTGACAACTGAGAAGATTGGAAACCAAGAAACACATGGCTGAACACTGTAGCACAAACCTCAAATCACAGCACTCCAGTGGTTAAGGCCAGAAGAACCCAGGTTCAAGGCCAGTTTGAACTACATAGAGAGTTGCAGCCTGGGCTGCATAACAAGGTCCTGTCTCAGACAGAGAGGAAAAATTAGCATATTATTCCAAATGATCATGGTGACCAAGAGAAGAACTTAAAACTGTATATGGTTTTTCAAAAGTCTATTCAAAAAAGTGTCCTGGTGGGAGGGGGAAGGGACCTTGAATAAGGATATACAGGGATGGAAAAAAAATTCAGAGGGAAAGCTGAACACAAAGTAAATATATGTGTAGCAATCTTATTTGCATTACCACCCTTGATAAGCCATGCTTATGATTCTTATCCTGTTCATAGTTATTGTTAACTTTTCCTCATTTTAAATTCATTTTACTGTTTTTTTTTGATAAATACAAAATAAAGAAGGAAAAAAAGTGTCCACTTTTACAGTAATATTATAGTTTCTTTCTCTATAGCAAAAAGAAAAAAAATTTAAATGTTTGTTGCTCATAAACAATCATTTTTAGTCATTGTATTAGTCAGGGTTCTTCAAAAATACAGAACTAATAGAATGAATATATATATGGATATATATACACACACATACATATAACATTTATTAGAATGGCTTACAGACTGTGGTCCAGCTAGCCTAACAATGGCTGTCTACCAATAGAAGGTCCAAGAATTCAGTAGTTGTTCAGTCCATGAGGCTGGATGTCTTGGCAGGTTCCTCAGGATATGCTGGAACCCCAGAGAAGTAGGCTCTAATGCCAGTGAAGAAATGGACTTGCCTGTTAGAACATGAGCAGCAGAGAAAGAGAGAGCCATCCTCCTTCTTCCATGTCCTTTACAGAGGCTACCAGCAGAAGGTATGGCCAGGATGTAAGATGGATCTTCCAACTCTAAAGATCTGTATTAAAATATATCTTCTCCCCTGAAAAAAAAAATACAGATTTTGGGTCTTCCCACTTCAAATGATTTAATTAAGGGAAAATTCTTCAGCCAGGTGGTGGTGGCACGTGCCTTTAACCCCAACACTCAGAAGGCAGAGACAGGCCAATCTCTTAGTTTGAGGCCAGCCTGGTCTACAAAGGGAGTTCCAGGACAGCCAGGAATACATAGAGAAATCCTGTATCAAAAACAAAACAAACAGACAAAAAATAACCTAAGACATATAAGAAAAATGGAGGAAGAAAGAAAGGAAAACAAAAAAAAAAAGAAGAAGAGAAAAAACCCTCACAGTGTACTCAGCTGCTTAGCCTTTAGTTAATTTCAGATGTTGTCAAGTTGACAACAAAGAAGAGCCATCACAGTCATATTAAATAGCAATTTAAAATAGTAAAACAGACTCTGCATGCACTGGAATGGAAAAATATCCAAGACTTTCCATTAAGTCTCTCTCTCTCACACACACACACACACACACACAAATAAAACTCAAGTGGTGGGGTAATTAATGTGGTTTGCTGTTTGGATAAAATAAAAAGCACAAATCAAACCTGTGAAGATCACACAGCAACAAGGCCTCCTAACAACAGGGTCCACCTCTGGGGAAAGGAGTGCCCTGGGGATGATCAGGAGGAATTCTAGTTTTCTACATGGTTTGAAATGTTCACATAAAATATGCATGATTTGTGCAACTTCGAAAAGATTGTTCGTAAGTGGCTTCCACTGTGGCAAAGAAACAGAGGTATGAGGCTGCAGGAAATGGCTCAGCAGTAAATAGCACATACAGGTCTTGCAGAAGATGAGGGTTTTATTCTAAACACTTACACTGGATGGCTCCAGGATGCCTGAAACTTCAGCTCCAGGTGATCCAACGCCCTCTTCTGGCCTCCAAATGCACCTGCATGCACCTTGATACTCATACATGCAAACACACACACACACACACACACACACACACACACACACAATTTTAAAATTTAATCTTAAAAATAAAGCTAGTAAGAACCACAGTATTTTCATTAATACCAATCTATGAGCTCTGATGAACTGGTTTTTTTTAACTATGAATTTTACCTTAAAATAATAATTTTAAACAACAACAAAAATCAATGTAAGTACTTCTTTAGTTGCAAAAAATGTCACAAAACAATGTTGCTGCCAGCAGTTCTGAGGCCCAAAGGTCATCCTCCCACCAGCCCGGTAAATGATTGTTATTTATGAGCATTCCCTGACATCGATGCATACAACTGTTTACCATTTCTGCTGGGAGGATGGATGCTCACATTCATGTGAGACAAATACAAATCAAGATTCAATGAGACAGGCAGTTGTGGGTCTGGGGATTAGAAAAGCAAAAATAAAATAAATAATAATAAAAAACAATGCCAGTGGCATACTCCAGTAAATCACTTCTCTCTCCTGTCCTGAGATTTTTTTTTGGTTTTGGTTTTTGTTGTTTTTTTTTAAGAATCCAACAACCTCATCTGAGTTGCAGACATTTTTATGGACTCACCACCAATTTCTAAAAAGCCTGAGTGAAATATTTGGCAGAACTGGCCTTTGGGCTGGAAGTTACATTGTAATCATGGTGGGTTTCTTTGTCCAGGGCTCAGAATTACACTGTATGTTGGTCACCTTAACAATAGCTTTGCTTCTTTATTTTTTCCTTTTGTTTCTTTCTCTCTTCTTTTTTGAACAGCTTTTTAGAAAGCTTCAGAAATTTGACAGACTCCATAAATAATTTTTAAATTTATTTTAAGTACTGCAAGATGCTTCATTGACTTGCCAAGTTTTGAGACCTGAGTTCAGTCCCCTGGACCACATGGTGGAGGGAAAGAATCAACTCCTAAAAGTTGTCTTCTGACTCAAAACACATGCTGTATCATGTGTGTCTATGTATATGTAGGGGGGTGTGTGTCCAGAAAAGGGCACTGCATCCAGGAGCTGGAGTTATAAGTGACTGTGAACTGCCCAATGTGGAAACTGTAACCTGAACTCAAGTCCTCTGTAAGGGCAGTACTTAGCTATTAACCCCTGAGCCATCTCTCCAACCCCAGACCAAAGAAGATCATTCCAACATTCAGAGAGTGAGAAAATATTTCTCCAGGGTTTTACACAAAAGGTCATCTGACATTAATGCAAGGCCCAGTTACCTGTCAAGAGTTCTGTAGTGGGATTATGTTCTGTTGCATTATAAATAATTGTCTCACCTACTGGTTTAATAAAAATGCTTATTGGCAGAAGGCAGACAGGAAGTGTGGGCAGGGCTACCAGACTAAGAAAACTCTGGGAACAGGAACTGCAGAGCAGAGATGTCAGAGAGACAGACGCCAGAAAGACATAAGGAGAGACGCCAGCAGATGGAAAGGAAAGAAGTTGAAATGCTGCTCTGAGATAAGGTACCGAGCCGCATGGCTGAACAAGGTAAGAATCATGGGTTAGTTTAAGAATAAAGAGTAAGTTATATGCCTGGGCCATAGGACAATCAGCATGAAATTAATATAAGCCTCTGTGTGGTTATTTGGGGCTAAGTGGCAGCGGGGCTGCGAGTGGGTCTGAACCTCTGTGCTAGGCTGGAAAGTCCAGGCCAGAAACTTATTATTACAGCTCTGTATGCAGATGCCTGACACTTTTTGCCTCTCTATACTGTTTGGTAAATGGTCAGAGACTTTAATGGAGAAATTTCTCGGTAAATCTGTTGAAATGGTCAATACATTTTGGGCATATTTGCAATAACCCCATGAGTTCCTTTCTGACCTGTCCAAGCAAAGTGTGCCATTTGGATGTTAGATTGTGAATCCACATCTTCATTTCTTCCTAGGGCAGTATATTGAGGGCAGTGAAAACAGGACCTGTGTGTGTGTGTGTGTGTGTGTGTGTCTTTCTCTGCTCAAAATTGCCTTCTGCCTAATATTTGTATCATCCCTTCTGGGCCTTTAGGTACTCAGGTGAGAACAGGACCAAGTGAGAAATACAATACAAAGGTCTGGGGTGGAGCCCAGGTAGTAGAATGCTTGACAGGCATCACAGTGTAGGCCTCCAACCCAAGAACAAGGGAGGCAGAGGCAGGAAGGTCAGACACTGAGGGTACAGAGTAAGTTTGAAGCCAGCCAGAGACCAACAGTCCACAGACAGAAACCGCAGAGGGTCACCCCCGTCTGTCTTTATGTCCATGCCCTCATATCTGATCCAACTATGAAGACTTCAAAGCTCTTGGTTTGAAGTGCCGCAGCAAGTCTTTATTTGTTCCATTTACTTCCCTACCCACCTCCTTCCCTGTTAACCAGGTAGCACCGCTCTAGCGTGGCACAGGGACCTGACCTCTCCAGCTTCTCTTCCCCTTCCCATGTTGAACTGGGCTATTCTCTGTTGCATTCCATTTGCTCTAGGAGACCCACTTCCTACATAGTGAGCTTGTCTGATAAACAAGGCCATGCAATATTTCTTCTCAGAATAGAATCCCCCTCTACTCCCAAATAACTCATACACAGTTCCTTCAAGACTAAAAATACCCCAAACTAAGAAGAAATAAAATTACATATCTATAATTATGTAAAATTTCTCCCACCTGATTTCTTGAAAACTTAACAGGAACATCTCCACCCATCAATCAATTTTCTGCAGCATCCTAAGGTTTTGAAACTCAATGATTTTTCTTGTCTTCCTGCTGAATGCACTGGGGTTTTCTCCAGCTGTTCCACACAGCAACTTATATCTAAATCCGTACACACAACAGATGATCTCTAAGTCACAGGAATGCAGCCTGAGCACCAGGAAAGAGGCTCCCGAAGGCCAGAGATGCAGCTTCATTTCCTGCACATGCCTGAGGCACCCCTCCCTCCGATGCTATCTGCTGTCCTAGGCTTACTCTCAAAGTGCTTTGCTGGGGATGGGCTTAGGGAAGGGCTTGAGAGCTCATAAACATGGGCACTTCTTTCTTCTTTTTTTTTTTTTTAATCACTTTTATTACACATTCCTCTTCTCAGAGCTGATAAATTTTAACCAAAATCTTCATGACCAGTCTTAAAATTCTGTATAGGCAATAAGAAAGGCAATTGAATTTCTTTACCTTTTTTAAATATTATTGAACCAGGTGGTGGTGGTACATGCCTTTAATCCCAGCACTCAGGAGGCAGAGGCAGAGGCAGAAGGATCTCTGAATTTGAGGTCAGCCTAGTGTACAGAGTGAGTTCCAAGATAGCCAGGGCTACACAGAGACACCCATTCTCAAGCAGACAAAGAATATATATGTTGTTTATGCATAATATTATTTTATTATTTTTATATATTTTATAACATATAATTTATTTATAGATCTAATTATTGGGCTTGGAATGCAGCTAGGTTGGTAGTTATTTGGTATGAAGGTTCAATCTCTAATACCATGTTCAATGAGACTAATGGCACACACCTATAATCCCAGCACTCAGGAAGTGGAGGCAAAAGAATCAGAATTTCAAGGTCATCTTTTACTGTATAGTAGTATCTCTGAAGCCAGTTTGAGAAATTTGACATTTTGATTCAAAAGGGGGTGAGGAATGAGATGTCTCAGTGGGCAAAACCCTTGCTAGGCGAGCATAAGGACCACCCAGACCCCACATAAAGAATGGGCACAGTAACCCACATCTATCATTTTTCAGTGCTGCTATGATCATGAGAGAGGCAGAGATGGGAGAGTACTCAGATGCTCTTTAGTCAGCTAGCCTGGCACACACAAGGCAGAAGACAAGAACCAATACCCAAGGTTGTCTGCTAACCACACATTCACCATGATGTGTGCACATCTACACTCACCATAGTAACATACAAGTGCTCATCATACACACAAGTTCAAGTTCATCCTTGGCTCCATAACATATTCAAAAACTAACACTGGTTGGTCTATGTGAGTCTGTCTCAAAGGAGAAAGGTTAAAGGAAATAGTCGCTGTCATTTTCTCTTGGCATTGTATTGTAATATAGGCATTTTGATAATAGGAGGGTATCAGCAGTAATGACAGAAGTGTTTAGTGAGTGAGCACTGGTTTTGGCAGACATATTCATCCCAAGTGGTCACAACTGGAGGTGAACCTCCTTGGAGAAAACTTTAGGATCCAGTGCTTGACTTGGCTCTCTGCAGTATGATACAGCTTTTAGTCCATCCTCTGCTTCCCATTTCCATGAAGGTGATTTCAAAAGCAGACAGCAGGTCTGTAGAGACAGTTCAGTGGGTAAGGTGTTTGTGGCACACGAAGATGCATAAAAGCCTAATATGTGAACCTGTAATCCTGGGGTTTATATGGTGAGATTGAAGCTAGAGACAAGAGAATTCCTGGAAGCTCACAAGTCAGCTAGTCTGCTCTATCTGTAGTGAATAAGACTCTGTGGCAAGCAAGGTGAGAGGCCCAGACTGACACACAGCACTGCCTTCTGACCTATACACTCACACTCACAAAACACACACACACACACACACACACACAGGGGGGAATAATTTAAAAAACCAGATACTTGAAGTCTGAAATAGAACTGAGGCAAAGTTTCATAAATCTCTTCCTGGGCAAGACTGAGGACTTGCTTTGCAAAATCCTGAGGCCAGGGTATGATACCCGTCACCCTGATGTGTCCAGCACTCAGTCACAGAAAAGAACACAACATTAATGGAGTGCCAGAGAGAGAGCCTGGTGGGTGATTAGGTATTGATTTAAGGCAGCAGAGGAGGTGTCGGGTGGATGGAGGATCTTTCTTTGTGACTAGCAAGGTACCCAAAGGACAACTATACACTAAGGACCCAAGGGGCAATTGCCAGGTTCTCAGCTGTTCCAGACACATCACCTTCTTCTCTGGATCCTGGTCCTGTCTTTATAGCTTGGCTGCTTTTATTCAAAGTCCACTGTCAATTAATGAGGCAGGTACACACACAGCATGAATGGAAGGCACCCATGGATTTAGGGTAGATATTAATGGTTCTGATGCTGAGTAGCTCAAAGAACACCAGAAAGACAAAGCTCCACTTTCTATAAAATGTATCCACTGCTGGTCCTGAAGAACTTCCCTACTTTGGAGACACAAGGCTTTTCTGACAGTTAATGAAGGACAGAAACTCTCTCTCTCTGTCTCTCTCTGTCTCTGTCTCTCTCTCTCTCTGTCTCTGTCTCTCTCTCTCTCTCTCTCTCTCTCTCTCTCTCTCACACACACACACACACACACACACACACACACACACACACACACTTTTGTTTAGGAAGCTACTTTGCTGACGTTTTTCTTTTTGTTAATTTATGTATTTGGGAAAAGGGTGCATTGCCCCAGTGTGTTTGCACTGACCTGGGTCAGAGGACACAACTCGCAGCAGCTGGTTTGCACCTTCTATCATGTGGGGCTCTGGGGGTCAAACTCAGGAAGTCAGCTTTGGCAGCAAGCATCTTGGTCTACTAAGATATTTTATCCGCCTATTTTGTTTTTTAACAGGATCTTTCTATGTATTTTCTATGAACTCACCATCCTCCTGTCTCTGTCTCCTGATGCTGGGATTACAAGTGTATGCCACCATGTCCGCCTCCCCATTGTGGAAGTCTCTAACGCCCTCTTGACTGCATGGCTGGGTAAGTATTTTAACCAGAGGCCCGGGTGATGAAGGCTCAGTTGTTAGCTGATAACATCACCGATGGAGGGAGTGGGACCTTTAACAGGAGGAGCCTCAGTGAACTCCAGAGGAGAGAAGAAGAAAGAACTGTAGGAGCCAGAGGAGTCAAGGACACCAGAAGAGCACAGGCCACAGCTGGCTCATAGGGACCAGCAGAAACCGAAGTGGCAGTCACAGAGCCTGCATGGGTCTTCTGCGTATATGTTATGGTTGCTGGCTTGGTATTCTTGTGGGATTCCTAACAGTGGGAGTGGCGTATCTCTGACTCTTTTGCCTTCTCTTGGGGCCCTTTTCCTCTTACTGGGTTGCCTCCTTCAGCCTTAATAGGAGGGTTTGTACCTAGTCTTATTGTAACTTGCTATGCCATGTTTGGTTGATATCTCAGTGAAAGCCTTTTTTAAATTAAGGAAGTGAAAAAAATTTAATAATCCAGGCTAGAGAGATGGCTCAGCTGTTAAGATCAATGGCTGCTCTTCCAGGGGTATGAGTTCAATTCTATACAACCATCTATAACGGAATTTGATGCCTCTTCTGGCATAAAAGCCTGCATGCAGACAGAGCACTCATATACATACAATAAATAAATCTTTTTTTAAGAAGTCAACAAAAGATAATCTTGGGTGGCAGTACCTTTGTTACTGCCAAGCCCCTTGCACAATACTGAATAGATCTGTTTTCAACAAAAACAAAAAGCAAAACAAAAACCTCTGAGATTTTGCTCCCCAGAGGATAAACTCTGCTGACAATTTTTGTATATCTTTTCAGATTTCTATGGTATTCCTTTGTGTGGATGCATTTATTTATAAATTATTTTACTCTCCATTTAGAGAGTTCCCTACTCTAAAAATACTGGGATAAAGGCATGGTGGTACACAAACAAGTAATCCCACCACTTAGTTGATAGAAATGATCTGACCAAAAATTCAGGGTCACTCTTGGCTACCTGCCAAATTCAAGGCCAGCCTGGTCTATAAAAGACTGTAGGCAGAATTTCTCTGTGTCTTGGAAACTGTTCCCAATAACCACAAAGAGTCTTAATATTAATTATAAATGTTTGGCAATAGCTCAGGCTTATTACTAACTAGCTCTTACAACTTAGATCAACCATTTACATTAATCTACATTCTGCCACGTAGTGTTACTTCTATTTCACCTTGCACCTCCTGTTTCCTCTCCATGTCTTGCTGGTGACTCCTCTGGCTATGCATTTCTTCCCAGCATTCTCTCTGCCCTGAAAATCCTGCCTAGCTATTGGCCAATCAGCTTTTTATTAACAGTAAGAGCAACACATGTTTACAGTGTACAGAGATTGTTCCACAGCATAAAACCCTGTTTGTTTTTGTTAGTTTTTAACAAGAGGATAACATTGTTCTATATACATCTTTATTCAGTGGTTCAGGAGATTCCAAGTGGAATTTCCAGTCCAAAAAAAAAATGTTCACTTCAAGTTTGACAAAACTAATTTTCTGTTGTCCAGAAAGCCCACTCACTCCTTCTCACACCAGCCCTGTATGACAGGACAACAGTACTATGCACCAGCATTAGGATCTCGCAGCAAGGCCTCTGGCAATGCTGAACCTCCATTTCGGACATACCGCTGGCCTCAGTTTATCCCAAGTCTTCACTTCCTTTGCCTGCTTCTGAGGGAAGAGGAGTCTGCCAGCACAGTGGGGCCTGTGTCTCCGGGCTGTCAGATCAGAGCTGGGAATATGCAGGAAGCCACACTTCTTTCTTCATTCTGCCACTCTCATGAGCTGGCATTCCACTGAGACACCACTTGACTAGCTCTGTGAGGAACTCACTCAAACCCTCTGCTTGTCACAGACAAAGCTAGACGCTGCCATGTTGGACAAGGCCATTTTGTGTCTCATTTCTGAGATTCATGCTTATTTTGTTTGTTTGGATAATGTGAGCTTTACTAATTAGCCCTAGGTGACTGGAGAATCTTTGGATTCCTCTCCATTATGATTTTGAGGAGACAGATCAATTAATTACTTCACCATAGGCAACTCTGCTTTTCTTTCCTGAATGTTTCAGTTGCATTCTTTCCATCCTTGGCTGCTGGAGGATCATTGTTGTTATCATCATCATGACTGACAGTGACTTTTCTGACCCAGGAAGTTCATGACTAACTGTCAAGTTCAGAAAAAAACAATCATCGGTGTCCTTTACCCTAGGAAGACAACAATACAAAATGCTGAAATTGGAAAAGGTAGCCAAAGCATATAAAACCACAGCAGATGACATTGTTGTATTTGGACTCAGAACTCATTTGGTGCTGATGATTTATTACCCCTTAGATTATGGAAAGAAAAATGAGCCCAAATACACATATGCAATATGCAAGGCATGGCCTATAAGAGATTTGGCAGTGTGTTGAAGGTTGGATAACAGGAAAAAAAGAACAGAAGTCACTTTTCTGCTGTGGTAAGGCATATTTCTAAGGCAGGGACTAATAAACCGTAAAAATCTTTTTTTTTTTTTAAGTTTCAGTTGGGATACTTTTCCTAACAAGTTTAAATTCCTAACCAATTTATGCTTTGGATCAGTCTTCCCTCTCCAGCCTCACCTCCTGGCAGAGCATAATATGAAGTCATGAGGTTAGAAAACATGAGAATCTACACACTGCAGAGCCCCCCCCCATGCTGGTCCCAAATGTACACTCATTCCTAGTCTCTAGAACACCGTGTATGTGGCTCTGGGCTGCACTGGGAGCGCCTTCTGTTTTCAGGGTTCCCCCTGAACATGTCTCTAAATACCCCAAGAGTCCAGGCAACATGCCTAGCCAATCACAATTCAAGAAATGAACGTGCTTTATTTCCTCTGCAGAGGGCATGGTATGGAAGGAAAACCTTTTAGAAGGGCACAGGGGGTTATGGATTTTTGCTGGTTATGGATGAAGAGGTTAATAACAGCTAATAAGCTTTCCTGGAAGGTGAGATTTAAAGTGACCCTAACCCAGAACATGGCAACTCTACGGGACATTTAGAGGCCATGGTCACATGGCTGAGCCAGGTGGCTCATAAAATTTTTTTTAAGTTGTGTATTACAGACTCCAGGGTATGTACTTTAAAGCTGTGATCTTTTGATGAAAGTTTTGTACTTGCTGGTTTAGTATAATGCTACAAAACTTTTTGAATAAATACCTTATACACTGTCTTAGTGTTCTATTGCTGTGAAAAGACCATGACCAGGACAACTCTTATAAAGGAAAGGATCTGATTGGAGCTAGCTTACAGTTCAGAGGTTTAGTCCATTGTTATCATGGAGGGGAGGAGCTATGGGAAAAGAAACAAAAGTATAATCCTAAAACTGGCCACATGGCTCAGTGGACAAAGGTGTTTGCCACCAAGCGTGACAACCTGAGTCTGTCCCTGAGATCACATGACTGAATGAAATAAATAAATTCCCAGAGATGTCCTATAATCTCCACACCACTAACACACACACACACACACACACACACACACACACACACACACACGAATACATCAATAAAATTAAAAAAAATTAAAAGTATAATGACATATATAATAAACCCAGTACTTTGTATACTAAAATTATAATAAATATAACCTTTTGTCCTATGTAGTTTTCCCACAAATAGATAACAGCATCTCAGAAGATGAAGAAAGACTATACCCTTTCCTTAAGTATGCACATTCCTTCCTGTTCACCTGTACATGATTCTCATAGTCAAGCTCCTGGCTAAAGTTGCTGAGGTAGAAACCCATGTCCCTGTCCCACCTCTCTAGAGTCATGGGTAGAGCAAGCCTTATCACATGGCTACGACACCAGTTTTGACAGAGAGGTCATGTTTTGTTTGAATTCCTTTACATTATGATTTCCTGATGGCCACTGGTCATGCTGTGAGCCAAACACAGACTTCACAATAGGCGAAACATTTTTCTTTCTTTAAAAACTCAGTTGGGAGCTGGAGAGACCACTCAGGGTTTAAGAACACTTGCTCTTGCAGAGGACCTGGGTTTGATTACCAGCAGCCACATTGAGGTTTACAACCATCGATAATTCCAGTTCCAGGGTATTCAACATCTTCTCCTGACCTCCATGGGTACCAGGCATGCATGTGGTGCAGACATGAGGCAAAACATACACATAAATAAGATCAATATTGTTTAAATTGGATTAGTAGGTGAGAAGGATATTTAACATACAGATTTGTGTGAACCAGATATGGTGGAACATATGTCAATTCCTGGACTAGAAAGACTGAAGCAGGAGGATTATGAGTTGAAAGTCAATTCTGTCTACACAGCAAGATTTTATGTCAAAAATCTATACATACATGTACTCCCTTATACATACAGACAGGTACCTGGACTCTATCACTTACAATTTGATTTGTGCTATGAATCATAGTGTAAGCATTAGCACACTGGTGATCCCAACCCACAACTGAGTTTGGGAATTTTTGGACTTGGAATTTGGGAAGACCCTGTCTCTTTCCAACAACAGTTGAATAACAATCTTCCCAATTAAAATATCTTGAATATATTTCTCTGTCTCTAAAATCCTTAACCATTAAAAATTCCTAAGGCCCCTTCAAGATCCGAACAATTTAGTATTAGATAAGATTTCCAAGTTTCAGGCAGGTCACTAACACAAGTAACCAGTCTTTCCAATAAGTGTTGCTGAGACAATTAGATAACAATTTGCGAAGTAGTGGAGTTGGACCCCCCAACTCACACCACACACTAAAACAAACTCAGTATAGATCAAAGAGCTACATGTGTGAGAGCTAAAATGTAAAATCCCTTGGAAGGACATATCTTGAGGCAGGATTCAGCAATTGGATCTAAAACCCAAAGCACAAGCAAGTAAAAGAGATAGCAGGGTCACTATCAGAATCAAAATCTCTGGGCACCACGAAGAAAGTAAAGGGACAATTCACAGAATGGAAGAAGACTTTTGTAAATCTGATGAGGGGCCTATATCTAGACTACATTTTTTAAAATCTCTTAGGCCACTCAAGCTCGATAGCCTGAATTCCATTCCCAGAGTCCTTGATGAAGGAGAAGACCAGCTCCTGAAAGCTGTCCTCTGACATCCACACTGTGGCGGGTTCTCCAGTCCAGGATACAGAAGCCCAGGGCGACTTTTACCAGGAAGCAGTTGGTTGGCCTCTGGGGGACTAATTTAAAAAGTGAGGCCTGGAACGCTATAGGGTTGAGGCTTTTCTACATTTTCTGCTCCATTTCCTACATATGCTACTTACATTCTGACTGTGTACTTTTCACTACGGCAGTGTTGATTCAAATGAGAAAGGAAGGTGATGAAGGGGCTTCAGGAGACACACATTCAATTCCCACATTCACACGGGGGGTACAGAGAGAGAGAGAGAGAAAGAGAGAGAGAGAAATAAACAAATTTAAGGGCCGGGGGAATGGTTTTATTTACTAGGTAAATATTTACCACCTTAGCCTGATGACCTGTTTGAGCTGAAGATTCCCCAATAGAGAAAAAGTACCAACTCCCATCTCTGACCCACACACACATGTGCATGCATGCATGTCTACATTTACACACATATCACACACACCAACATTTATCACCACTAACTGGTGACAAATAAAATAAAAAATTTACAAATGGAATTTTTACAAGATAACAATAAAAGGCTAATGAGCCGACTAAAAATGGTTGAAAAGTCTAAGATATTTTTTCACATAATATATTAAAATGGGTAATAAATACATCAAAGATGCCCAATTGGAAAATTAGGAAAATGCAAACCAAAACTAAACTAAAATATCACTAGGATGGCTGTTTATTATTTATTTTAATTAAAAATTCATTTTATGTTCATGAATAGTTTTGCTTGTGTGTTATGTGAGAGCCAAAGTTTTAATTATTATGCCTTAGAGACCCATGAAGCAAAAATACCTCTGATCTGCATGCCACCAGGCAAATAGTTCCTGAAATGCTGGAGGCTATTGTTTATGTAAAATAACAAGCCACGCTTTCATCCCCTAAACAAGTTTGTTTGACCCATATTCACCTTCGGAAGTGCTTCACATGTGGGTGGGAGGTTCACAGGCAGGAAATACATCAGGATGTATGCTTGCCCCTGATTGGACCTGAAATATGAACTGTGGGTTTGGCCTTCTTAAACCCCCTCCATTTGATTTGCAGCCATTTTTGTGGGGAGGAGAGTTGGATCTGACCAGAGCCCATCCAACTGGGCAGTATTTAATTAAAGCTTGCTTCAGTTTTGGCTTTAAACTGTGGTAGTGGATTTATTCTCAATCAGTGGGATTACCAGTGCACTACTTGCCTGCCTGATGCCCTTGAAGATCAGAAGAGAGTGTGCAATCTCTTGGGAATGCAGTAACAGACAGTTATAGTTGTAAGGACCTGGATTCATTTGCACATAGATACCTGAGGACATTCAAAAGTTGGATTCACACCAATCGCCGCTGTTCCTTACCACTTTGCCCAATCCTGGAATGCCAAGGTGTATCGCATCTTGCTTACATATGTTTTGTTTTAAAGACCCCCTGCCCACCGGGGCTCTAGGTCCTTAGCCTTTCCTCTGCACCAGAATTAGGCTGTCCACCCAAGTTCATGGAACCTGCTATGTAAACTGTATGTAACAATAAAATCCTCACTCTTTACATCGTGTCCAGCCTCCCTGGTGGCAATTGTGGAAATTCTTACATGCAGACATAACAATGGTAACCTGCTGTGTGTGTGTGTGCTTGAAATCAAACCAGGGTCCTATGGAAGAGTAGGCATGCTTTAAATTGCTGAGTCATCTCTCCAACCCCTGCTTTTAAAATGGGAGACACAACTGTTAAAAATATGGAGACATGGACGTTGGGAATATTGGTCAGTGGTAAAATACTTGCCTAACATGAATGAGTCCCTAGCTCCAGTCTTAGAAATACTACATACACAGAGAGAGAGAGAGAGAGAGAGAGAGAGAGAGAGGGAGGGAGGGAGGGAGGGAGGGAGGGAGGGAGGGAGGGAGAGGGAGAGAGAGAGAAAGAAACACATAAACTACTAGTGAACTATAAAAACAATGCAATCATGTTGAAAAAGTGAGCGGTTCCTCAAAATACTAAATTTATTGTTACCAGCTGTTGTATGGCAGTTTCCTCTGAATTGAAACATTCTCTCCAGGAGGGAGAGGGAGGCTCCTGAACCTCTGAAGGTAAAGGAAAGGTCACATGTCTGGCAGAGCAGAAACTTGCCAGATTCCTGAGGGCCCCTCCCCAGCAGTGTAAAACCAAGGACACAAGCTTTGGGACGTATTTGGTTATTTTTACTCTTTATCCTTTGGAAGCCGACCACCCAGCTCCTAAAAAAGTCACACACAGAAGCTTTTATTACTTACGAATGCCCACCTTAGTTTGCCTTGTTTCTAGCCAGCTTTTCTTAATTTAAACTATCCCATATACCTTTTGCCTCTGGGCTTTTACTTTTCTCTGTTTCTGTATATCTTTTCTTTCCTTCTTAGTCCATGTCTGACTGTGTGGCTGGGTGGCTGGCCCCCAGCATCCTTGTCTCCTTGTTCTTGCTCCTCCTCTGTCCCAGCTTTTCCTCCCGTTTATTCTGTCTGCCAGCGCCCCCCCCCCCCGCCCCCAGCATCCTTCCTCTTGCCTAGCTATCAGCTGTTCAGCTTTCTATTAGACCAATCAGGTGCTTTAGGCAGGCAAATTAATACAGCTTCACAGAGTTAAACAAATGCAACATGAAAGAATGCAAAACACATCTTTGTGTCATTCCATAGCATAAACAAATGTAACACATCTTAAAATGATATTCCACAACAGAGGGAGGGAGACTGCCCAGCCCAATTACAAAGAGAAAAGATATTCTGAAGAAGGCTATGCTGAGATTCCAGGACAGCAGCTCTCATTTGTAGCTAGGAATTTCTGGCCTGTCCATCCCGAGGTCCAGACACACAGTCCCTCAGCCAATTAGCCCCAAATAATCACACAAAGGCTTATATTACTTACTGTTTAGCTTATGACTCAGGCTCATTACTTGCAAGCTCTTGCAACTTAACCCATGAATCTGTGGTTCATGTCTTACCTCTGTTTCTTTACATCTTCTTCTTGGGCAGCTGGATCATGTCTCCATCTGACTTTACCCTTCTTTCTCTTTATCTATGCTTGAATTTTCCACCTGCCTATAAACTGGTTTGTCACAGGTCAAAATAGCCTGTTTATTAATCAATGGTATTCACAGCATACAGAAAGATATCCCACACCACTCTCAAAGCTTTGGCATAGGCTTTTTGGGATGCATCTGTTCCTTGTAAGTCACCCCTCCCCAACACTCCTGCTAGTGAGCTTAATGAAAAGCACTGGTTCACCAATTTAGACACTGGTACAATCATTACTTCAGTATGTCTTAGATTCCCTTGCTAGGTGAGTAGAGGTGCATCTATGTTGTATGTCTTCAGGAAAAAGTCTGTCACACACACTAGCAATTCTGGTCCTTGGTGTATAACTGAAAGAAATGAAAACATATCTAGGCAAAAGCATGTATGTGAACCTCCAAAGCAATATTAATTATCAGTAATACTTATGAGCAAAAGTGAAAATAACTGAAATGCACACCAACTGATGTCCAGGCAAACATGTGTTATATTCTTACAATGGCATATAGGTCGTCAATAAAAGATAATGAAGCCAAGTGTGGTGACACATACTATAATCCTAGCACTTGGGAGACAGAAGCAGGAGAATCTTGAGTTTGAAGCCAGACTGAGCTACAGAGTGAGAATCTATCTCAAAAAGAGAGGTTTGGAATTAATAGATGATATAGCATAGATTTTAAACCACTATACTTCATTAAAACCAAACAAAAACAAAAACCTAGTCACAAAGAGCTTGAAAAATCCAGAATAGTGAATCCATCCAGGGGGTAGTAGATCAGTGGTTGCCTAGGAACAGGAGAGTTGAAGGAAGTGATAAGTGATTACTAACAGACATCAAAGTTCTTCTGAAGGTGAAGAAAATGTACTTAAGTAGGTTGTAACCATATTTGTAAAGGCTTATAACTATACAAAAATATGTTGAACGTGAATATTAAAGCTCTATATTTGACTTTTGCATCAATAAAGCTGTAGTTAAAATCTGGGCTGGGATGTGGTGGTACATGCCTTTAATCTCATTGGCCACCACATTTAGCAGCACTTTAAGTTTTAAGTCTGCCAAGATTATATTCTTACTATTTTTTGAGACAGCTCTGGCTGGCCTCGAACTCACAGAGACCTTCTGCCTCTGCCTCTTGAGAATCAAAATTAAGGGCAATTAAGATTAAAGGCATGTACCACCATGCCAGTAGATTGGTGAATTGCATTTTTTATTTTTTAAGACAAGGTCTTTTCTGCCCAAACTGTTCTCAAACTCACTATGTCTTAGGTATGACCTTAAAATCTTGGTCCTCTGGCCGCTGCTTCCTAAGTGCTTGGGTTTACAAGCATGGTCCACCATGCCTAGGTTCAGTTACAAGATCTTTCTATAGGAACAGAACAAAATAAAATTGTAAACAAATGCATTTGCCAAATATACCAACTCGGGTATCAGGTGTGGGAGCTAAACAAAGGGTTTAGATGGAATTCTTGAGTAGGTTTGATGTGATATTGGATCACATTTTCAGTCTACACAGGGAATTCTGGGATAGCCAGGGCGACACAGAAAAACACTGTCTCAAAAAGACAAAATTATTCAAACAAACAAACATAAAATAAAATAGAATAAAGTAAAATAAAACAAAATTTGGAAACATTCCAAAAGCATGTGGAGAGAGAGAGAGAGAGAGAGAGAGAGAGAGAGAGAGAGAGAGAGAGAGGAGAGAATGATGAGAGTTTTTCTAGGATTCAGAAAAACTGTCTCATGCAGTCATCTACCTCTTCTACCTGTTGGCGAAGGGGAAATGCACGGCAGAAACACATGGTCCCAAACAACACATAGACCCCAAAGCAAGTAACAAAAGGAAAGTGTGAATATTCACAAAAATACTAACTTAGTAAAAGCTCTTACTGAGCAAGTGTGAAGACCTGAGTTCAAATCCCCAGATCCCATGGGAAAGGTGGACACAGAGTCAGAGCATCTGCAGTACCAGTGCTCCTATGGGGACATGGGAGATAGAGACAAAAGAATCCCGAGTTCCTGGGCCAACTAGTATGGCATATGCAATGATGAACTCTGCTTCAAACAAGGCAAGGGCCCAGAACTGACACCGGAGGTTGTTTTCTGACCTATGTGTACATGCTTTGGCATGCACATATGAACATATACACACATATAATACATACATCACACACACATTTAAAAAAAAAAAACAGTTTTGAGTAGATGTTGAAAAAGTAATAAAGCATGACTATTCCATAACATTTTTGTGGTCTTTTCTTCCTTTGCTTCACTCTTGATGGTTTTTAATTTTGTTGAAATTATATTTTAGTAATTATCTAGAATTTATGTATACTTACAACCTTAAAAGTCTTATTGGAATTTCTAACATTTTTCATTAGCTTGTTTGCTTTTTATTTTCTTTTGATGGTTAATTGCTACCTGAACAAAGAGAACGTGAGAACTTTGCTTGAGGATGGAGGTCAGAGGTCAGGGTAAATGTGACAGGATGGAACATTCCAGAAAAGGTGACAGAGGGTCCATCAGGAGCACAAAGGACACAGTCATATACACCTTTCCAGGGTCAGGCTGAGAAAGGGGACAATTCTGAACACCAGGGCTCTCCCGGTAAGTGTGACATCCTCCGAGGACAAAGTATTTGACATCTCAAAACTGGGTATGATGGCTGATGTCTGTAATCATAGGGAGACTGACAAAGTCAAATGCAGCCTCAAAAAAATAAAAAGGGGGTTTTGATATTTCAAATTTCATTTCCTTCCCCTTGTTTCCTTCTAGAATGGCAAATGGCATGCAGAGTCAGGATGTAGCCGGAGCATCACATCTCGTGCTCCATGATGGCCTTCGTTGGGGGATGGTGGAACAATGTGTTTTCCTGGAATGGACATGGCCAAGGGAAGGACTACTGTGGCCAGTATCCCGACACCCATCTAGAACTCCAGGTACAGCTCTTGGTCCTAGCATCTCCATCCCCTAGAATGCTATTTTAGTCTCCATTCTTCTCCAGTCAGCCGGAGGTCAAAGTCTTTCTCTCTCCTCTCACTGCCACTGAGGTTCTCTGACGCCCTTATTCTAGGACACTGCTTCCTTTTTTAGACACACTCTCTACTTAGTCCTGACTATCCTGGAAAAGACCAGGCTGGCCTCGAACTCACAGAGATCCATCTGCCTCTGGTAGGATCAAAGGGGTAAGCTGCCACTGCTGGCTATTTTTTACTGTTGTTTTTAAGGTTTAATAAAATTTTTCTTTTTTTATTCAGGCAGTGGTGGTACATGCCTTTAATCCCACTACTCAGGAGGCAGAGTCAGATGGATCTCTGAGTTCCAGGACAACCTGGTCTACAGAGAGTTCCGGGACAGCCAGGTCTATACAGAAAAACCCTGTCTCAAAACAAGCAAACAAACAAACAAAAAACGAGTTTTGTTTTTTATGTGTATGAGAGTTCTGCCTTCATGTATGTATATGTACCACTTGCATGCCTGGTGCTGGAAAAATCCAAAAGAGAATGACAGATGACCTGGAACTGGATTGTGAAGTAACATGTCATTCTCTTCAAGAATAGCAAATACTCTTAACCATTGGGTAAACTCTCCACCCTCTAGGACATGCTTCTTAAAATGTGAGCCACAACCCCCAAGGGGTTGCAGAATTGAATCTGGGGAAGTGAAAATGTTGACAAAGGTAAAAAGGTTTTAAATGCACAACAACCAAAACTTAACTTAAAATCAAACGTGTAGCAAACCCACGGTGCTTCTGTCGGTGTTCTGGTAGGCTACTTGGGCCACATCACAGGACTGGGCTGCAGCCTTGGCACTGAATACACCACATGGACTCTGTACCTTGCTTGCCACACGATGCTAATGAACACTGTCTGAAACACCTGAGCTTGTATTTATGGTGATAGTGTGGAACCCAGGGCAGCTTGGCTACACTGCTGCCATGGCAACTTGATAAAAAAAAAAAAACAGCTAAAAACCTGCGCCTCAGTTTACTGGTGGTACCACCAGGTCCCCAGGAAAAGCCATAAAAGTGGCACCACCCAGGAATGAGCCAATCGGTATCCCAGGAGAAAATACCTACTATTCCAGAGGAAATACCTGACGTTTCAAGAATATCACCAGTGTCCTTTAGCTCAGAACACACCTATTTTCCTTTTCTTAAAGACACCCCTGAACAAATGTCAGCCATTCAGGGTTCTGAACTCTTAAAAATCCCCTCACCCCCAACCTCCATCATTACAAAGTCCCACCCAAGAGGGCTGGGCACTCTCTAAGCTCTAACCTTTGGTTTGGACAGGCAGAGAGTCCAAGCTTAAACTTGAATAAAGGCTCTTTGCTCTTACATATGGATTCAAACTCCTTGGTGATCTTTTGGGGAACCCTGTAATCTGGGCATAACATAGCATTTTATATGTTACAAACTGCAGAGTTTTTACTGTGCACATACTGTTTTCAGTGCTTAAAAAATATTATTTCATTATAGAAAATAAAAACTAAAATATTATTAATATTTTTCTACCATCACTCTTCATTATGAGTCTTTGGATTGGATTGGATTTTTTAAATTGCTATTGAAGAGACACATCAGTGGGTGAAGGCACTTGCTAGCAAGTCAGATGATGAAAGGTAAGAACCAACTCCCACAAGGTGGCCTCTCCCATTCATTTGCAGATTATGACATGTGCACCCCCACACACACATACATATTTTAGGCGTATGAGTGTCTGACTTGTGGGTATGTGTTTTACATACCCGCACAGGCCAGAAGAGGGCACTGTGTCTCCTGGAGCAAGAGGTACAGCCAGTTGGGAGCCTCCATGTGAGTTCTGAGAATTTAGTCTAGGTCCTCTGGAAGAGCAGGTAGTGCGCTTAGCAGTTGAGCCATCTCTCCGATTAAAAAAAAAAAAAAAAAAAAAAAAAAAAATTAAGATAAAATTGTTATTTAAAGCTAGGTATGATGACATACATCTTTAACCCCAGTACCTGGAAACATCTGAAAGGCAAAAGCAGGCAGATCTCTGAGCCAACCTGGTCTACACTGAGTCTCAATAAACCAAACCAAACAAATAAACAAAAGCACTGTTTAAATTGCTGACTTGATTTTCATAAAATAGTCTTAAACAATTTTTGCCTTGAGGTAGGGCAGAATTTCTGAAATGGTTCTAGACCCTATTGTTTTTGTTTACTTGTTTATTTATTTATTATTTTTGAAACAGGATCTCATGTAGACCCAGATGGCCTCATATTCCTCAAGTAGCTCAGAATAGCTCCTTTTTCTAGAGTGCTAGAATTACAGAAACCACCACACCCAGTTTGCAAATTTTACATTGTGGAACAAATAGCATGGCTTTCTCTTTTCAGGCTCTGTCATTGGTGTGCAAAATGATTGAGAAAATCTTTTCTTCCTTTGATGACACTAAGCTCTTTACCATATTTTTTTTCTCAATCTCCTGAAAGCCAGTGCTTCAGTGTCCTGTGTGTAAAAGAGTTATAGGATGCAGAAATACATCTGACAGGGCTGTTGAGATGGTTCAGTGGGTAAAGCAATTGCCACACATGCCTGACAACCTGAGTTCAATCTCCACAAACCACTGTGGAAAGCCGGAACCCAAAAAGTCATTTTCTGACCTTCATACATGTATGTGGCACATACACATGCCCACAGGCACTCACACATACATATTAGTAAATAAATAGTAAGTAATTTTGTGGGATTTTTAGAATATTCATTTTATGTGTATGGATGTTTGGCCCACCTGTGTACCCTGGGCATGCCTAGGGTCTGAGGAGATCTGAAGAGTGCCATATTTCCTGGAACTGGAGTTGCATTTAGTTATGAGGTGTTATGTGGGTGCTTGGAATCAAACCCAAGTCCCCTGAAAAAGCAAGAAGTGCTCTTAACCACAGAGTCATAGATAACTTTTAAAGAAACATCTGACAATATTTCTAACCCCTCCTGTCCTATGCTGTCTTCCCACATATATTCCTAAATGGGCTTCATATACCTGTTATTGCTGCATCCCAGTTTGCAACAGAATCTGACATAAAGAGGGGTCTTTGGTGGGAAGATGGATGAGACACCACCACATCCTTGTTAGTTCACAGTGACTAGGAAGACCACTATGTTAACACATACACAGATATATATTTAGATATATAGAAATAGATAGGTATGTATATCACTATGCACACATGAAGATATATATAAAACACTATATACACACACAAAGATGTGGATATATACAACGCTACACACACAGATATACATATATATATAACACTATATACACACAAAGGTATATATATGTATATATACATATAAAACATTATATATGCACACAAAGATATAGACATATATAACACTATACACACACATATATATACACATATATGCACACAAAGATATATATACATATAACACACTGTGTATGTGTAATCAAGAAGGTATGGATTTCCTATTGTTACAATGATTAACAGCTTTGGAGGCCACTGAGGATGGGCCTTCATCTCCTGTTTCCCTGGCAACACTGGAAAGGAAAACATTACAGCTACCTCTCCTTTAGCCTCCTGGTCAAAAGAGTGGGGTACCTCTGGCTCTGGGTTGAGACATGACATTCTGATCTGCATCAAAGATTAGAAGAACATTGCATACCATTGTCTGCTCCTTCAAGAGCTTAACCCAGTTGGGTTTGTCAGTCACCTGAACAGGAGTTAATCCTCTAAGGAAAACTGATTGAGGATAAAGTCCCCTAAGGAAGCTGAAGATATGCTAAAGAGATGGGAGAAATAATGGTCGCCTTAATGAGATAATGTGCTTGCCCCGCCCCCAAGCCCCTCTCCAATATAGTCCCTTGACGAATTCCCATCATGTGGCTCTGTGCCCTGCCCATTTTTCTGGGTCACTCAAAGGTTATTCAGAAAAGTAAAGTAACTTATTTTTCTACTTTTCTGTCTCTTTTTCTTTCAGTTACTGACGAATACTTATGTGAACATTCCCTGATACCCTGGGCCTTCTCACAAATTCTCCACAGCAGCCCCTCCCTTATGCCATGTGGTTCTTTACCCTCCTTGTGGCTGCTTGCTGAACTCCATTGGTGAACTGTGCTGTTTTCATGGACCCTGACTCAAAAGGCATGATGTCTTTAACTTCTCCTTGCCAACTGCCTTTGCTCAGCAGCTGAAATGTCGGACTAGCCTGCTCTGTTATTTTTCTCTCCAATGCTAATAAACTGTACTCAAGCTTTCTTTTGAGTCTATTTCTAAATGTTTTTATTAGCAAGACTGAGCATTCAAAAGAGGGAACCACAAATTCCTCACGAACATTACCACCAATGTTTTACATTTGCTGGTGTTGCTACTTTCTCAGAGTACAAAATTAACTGTTATATCTGGTGATCCATATCTACTAATACAAAGATTTCTTTAACCTCTGGCCTCACAGAGGGGACCCACTATATAGATACTTCCAAGCATCAGGTACATTTTCCCCTGATATGTATATTTTTGTTTTGTTAAGGGATTTCTGCTCCTGAGGTTAATATTAACTAGTTGCATTTGGTCTACAATCATATGCTTTCATAAATATTGCTGGTGCCTGGAGAAAAATTCCCCCTATTGAGTTGCTATGAGTATGTCAGAAATTTCTGATTCTAAATGTAATAGGAACTTATAGAAAAAGAAAACATCCCTTATGACAAGGGTTTTTTGTTTCTTTAGGGGTTTTGTTGGTTGTTTGGTTGTTTTTTGGTTTGTTTGGTTTTTATTTTTTAAGTTTTTGTTTGTTTGGTTTTCCTAGACAGAGTTTCTCTGTGTAGCCCTGGCTGTCCTGGAACTCACTCTGGAGAGCAGGCTGCCCTCAAGCTCAGAGATCTGCCTCCCTCTGCTCCCCCACCTTCCCTCAAACCTCACAACCCCTGGTACTGAGATTAAAGGTGTGCACCATCACTATCCAGCTTGCTTCTTTATTTTGCTCAGTGGAATAATACTTGCATGCATATTTGCAGAGTTGAATTGTTCTCCAGTAAAGTAATGGAGAGCAGATTTGGAGTGGAGCTTAGAGGTACAGAACTGAAACTGAATGAGACCCTTGGCTCACTCCCCCAAAGCAGACACAACGAAAGGAAAGAGGAGAGGAGAGTGGGCTGAGGATGGTGTGCTCACCTATGATCCCAGCTCTTATGCTAAAGCAGGGGAGTTTTGATGCTGAGGCTGGCCTAGGCATAGTTTTCCAAGGGGAGGAATGCTTTTGAATGCTTTTCCAAAAAGGGAGGAAATATAGGAAGGGTGGGGGAAAGGCTTGGAAGTCTAGGATAGGAAATGTCTACGGCTGAGGAGGCCAGAGATCAGTCTGCTTCTCAAGAAGCCAGGTGGCATACCAAAAGTGCGATGAACAGTACAGCATAAAATCTCCTGTCTTGCCTACAGAAGCTTCTGTAACTGGCTCAATGGGTGGAGGTACTTGGTACCTGACAGCCTGAGTTCAGTCCCCGTCCCCGGAACCAGTAGAAAGAGAGAACTAAGTTCTATAGATGCTCCTTTGACCTCCATACCCGTGCTGTGGCACATGTGCCGCCCACCCCCCCGTTTAATTTAAAAAAAAAAAAAAAATCTTCAGTAAAAACGTAACACTTGTCATTTATGGAGAGAAGTAGATTTTTTGGTTCTGGCTCAAGGTTATGACTGTTAGTTTTTTGCGCGTGGGAGAGACATATTTACACACTCACTGCCAGGTGCCACACGGAGAGTTTATTTAGGGAGTTCAGGTATCTGGAGAAGGGAACGGGGAGAGAGAGAAAGAAGAAAAGAAGAAAAGCGGGGAGGAAAAAGGGTTGGCTGCCATGTATTATTTCTTTTTAAGGGAGCGGGTGGGCACGGATCCACACAGCCACGCCTGGGGGCGTGCCAGGACATAGCCACGTCTGGGGCACTCTGCCAGCAGCGACATCGAACATGCATGGCGTGTCTGGAACACACCCACACTGACAGAAACTTTGAACTGACCCAGAAGACTAACAGAAGAATGTGAGGAAACATAATTGATCTGTAACTCCATAGAAGTGACCAATTTTGGCTTGTGTGTGTTATTTAGTGTATAGAGATCTGCATTATATACTTTTCTATTTTTCATTTTCCTTCTAACATGAAGTCACAAGTATTTGTAGTGATTTGAATAAAAATGGCCTCCACAGGCGCATACATTTGACTGCTTAGTCACCAGGGAGGGAAACTATTTGAGGATTAGATGGATTAGAAAATGTGCCCTTGTTGGAGTATATCACTGGGGGTGGGCGCTCTCTCTCTCTCTCTCTCTCTCTCTCTCTCTCTCTCTCTCTCTCTCTCTCTCTCTCTCCTCAAAGGTCAGGACATAAAGCTATCAGCTATTGCTCCAGCCATGCTGGTCTGCTTCCTTCCATGATGATCATGGACTTTCTGAAACAATAAGCAAACCCCCAATTAGACAATTTCTCTTAAGGGTTGCCTTGATCATGGTGTCTCTACAAAGCAATAGAATAGTAACTAAGAAAGTATTAAATATTATTAATATTCTTCAATATTGCACACTGCTCAAGTATGAGGACCTGAGTTTGATCCTCAGAACCCACTTAAAAATCAGCAATAATGATACCTGTTTGTAGGGCTGGAGAGATGGCTCAGTGGATAAAGGCACTGGCTGCTCTTCCAGAGGACCTGAATTCAATTCCCAGCAACCACATGCTGGCTCATAACCATCTGTAATGAGATTTCTTGTCCTATTCTGGCCTGCAGGTATACATGCAGGCAGAACACTGTGTACATAATGATACCTGTTTGTAACTCTGGCACTGAGAGAGTGGAGGCAGGTGGAACTGATCACTAGCTATTTAGTAGTGAGCTCCAAGTTTAGTGAGAGATCCTATCTCAAAAAATAAGGTGAAGAGCAATAAAAGATGTCAAGCCCTGGCATCACATGCATGCAAACACATATGCACATGCGTGTGCATGCATATAAAACATAGATACATATTTAACACAGAAACACACTCATACACACAAGAAATGTTTAGGAAATTTAACGCGCAGAAGAGCAAGATTTGTTTGGCTGGTGGCTTGCAGTTTGGGGCTCATGGTTAGTAGGCCATGTTGCTTTTGAGCCTGTGGGAGGGTAGTAATTTATGTCTTAGAGAAAAGCTGCTGACTTCATGACCAGGACTCGAAGAGAAAAAAAGAAGGTGGGGACACACTAGTCTCTCTGAGGAGATGATCCCAACACCTAGACCCACCCACTAGGCGCCTCTGAAGGGTTTCATCACCTGTCATTCATGGTTCTAACATGCTGAAGACCACACCTCTCACACAATCTGCATCTGAGCTATCACATTCATCAATCATATACAGCAACATTTATGTCACCACTTCTTAGTAGATGTTTATCAGGTACAAGCTATTGTCACAATAACCCTCAAATGAATATATTTTAATATCAATCTACATCTGTAACTCTTTCTTAAGCATGGAGTTAGAAATACTCTTTTCATTATTTATTTATTTATTTACTTGCTTACTTACTTATTTATTTATTTAGCTTATTTTTTAGCCAGGACTCATGGTGCAGCCTCACAATGTAGAGAAGGCTGTCCTCAAACTTTACAAAGATGTGCCTGCCTCTGCTTCCTGAGTGCTGTCAGTGAAAGTGGGTCCAAAACATCCAATTGGAGTTTACACATCTTCCTGGTCCATTATTCCACTTTGCTAAAATGGTTTTCATAACAAGTAATCTTCAATTTTACCAACACATAAGAAAGATTGTTTTCAACTTTTGAAAGATGTCTTATGAACGGGATGAAATGGAATACACTCTTTTTTCTCTTCATGCCAGGAGTAGATCTCAGGGCCATGGTCATGCTAGGTGGCTCTCCACTGAACCACACACCCTGCTAGGAATGCACTCTTTGTCCCCCAGCATCTTTACAGTAAAATCACTCATGCTGTCACATGGAGCTATAGATTGTTCCATCCTGTGTCTGGTAGTGTGAGTCTGTCTTAGTTCACTCATCTGGCTGGGTGATTTTTCATTAGTACTTTTTCTATGACATGTCTCTTGGAAAGATAAATGTTCACCTATTTTTGAGAGTTTCCTAGAAGTGGACGTATTGGGACACACATATTTAGATCTAATAGACGCTGCCAATTGTCCAAAGTGACTTTAACAATTTACACATTAGCAAGGTATGAAGGTTGCAGTTTCTCTCTGCCCTCATTGGGTATTGTCACACTTTAAATTTTTGGCTATTCTGATGAATGTGTATTTTTTGTGCTCACACACACACCCTTTATTTAGTCCTCACTGTGGTTTTGATATGAATTTCCCCATCTGTTCAAATTTGCTCATTTTCCTACCTACTGAGTTGAATATGCATGCAAATGTCCTTGCCCAGTATGTGAGTTCCTCTTTTCGTTCTCTTAATAGTATCTTTGGATTAACACAAGTTTCAAGAACTTTAATACAGTCATAAATAGTAGGTGCTTCTTATAAAACCTTCTGGAGTCATCTTTGCCCATTCCAAGAGCATAAGGATGCTCTTCTATAGAGTTTCTCCCTAATAGTTTGTAGTTCGCTCTTTTACAATTAGACATATATGCTTTAGTCAGGAATTGATTTTTATGAATGGTGCCAGGTAGGGAGGGGCCCAGATACCTCATATATTAAACAAATAATCAATTTGCCCAACACCACATAATAGAAAGACATCTTTTACCCTCTGCTCTACATGTACTGCCCCTGCTATAAGTCAGATAATGAAGCATATTCAGTTTTGTTCCTGAACTCTGCATCCATTCTATTCCACTGAGACACCCATTTATATTCTTGTATCATTATGAGGTCTTTATTAGGTCACAGCATGTCAGTCTTCCAGCATATTCTTCCAGTGTTTCCACAACATCTATCAGCCTATCTTCTTTTTAAGACTAGGAGCCACCATGTAGCCCAGGCTGGACTCAAATTTGGGATCCTTCTGCTTCTCCCACTTATGTGGCAAGATAATAGGAGCACAACACCACCCCCTGCTTGTGTTCTTGTACCATAAAATGGTAACATCTCTTTTCTCATTGCTATATACAAGTTCCTCCTTAGTGAGCATTTTAATCTTCATCTTTTATGTGTGTTGTCAGTATTTTCCCATGTGTCATCCAACTTGGATTTATTTATAGTTTTTTTCTTGTTATAAAGAAGTATTGCATTCTTAAGAAATGAAGTGTATTCATATTTAAGCTAAGCAACCTTACTCCCATTTTTTTTACTTAGAAAATCTTTCCCTAATCCCCTTGAAGTTTAAACATAATGTGAATATTTACAGTGTAGATGATATGTAATCACATAAAAGTAAATATTATTTCCTATAAAAATAATGGAAAGCTTTCACTTTTTGAGCAAAGAAATTGAAATTCAAGCTTTAAAAAAGGGAAGAATAAGTACAAATTTTAAATTATGAATTCTGGCAGAGTGTTTGCTCTCTTCCTTAAATTCCACTCTCAGCAGATCAGTTACCTGTGGTAGAAAAGAATGTTCTCAGCCAGTTGATGGTGGCATATGCCTCTGATCTCAGCACTCAGGAGGCAGACACAGAAGGTTCTCTGAGTTTGAGGCCAGCTTGGTATACAGAGAAAGTTCAAAGACAACAAGGGCTATATAAAGAAAGCCAAAATTCTCTCCCAAAAGGAAGAGCTATTTACATAGGCCTGATGTGACCATAAGCCATCATGGAGCAGAGAAGGTTGTGGTGACCTACAGAGGACCTCAGACCTACAGTCACACTAAGAAGATAAGCAGAACATAGTGACATCTAAGTCCATGGTAACGAAGACAGAGCTAAGGGACATTTCCTGGTTGAAACCAGGTGTCCGGGTCAACAGACCCTTACCTGAAATTTCATCCCTTACCCCCCCCTCCAATTCTGTGTGATCTTATAGGGGAGGGTGGTAGAATATATCCTGGAAAACCCATTAAGGGTGAAATTCCAGTGACGCAGCCCTGTGAGTCATCACACCTACTGGGGTGGAACGCCTCATAGAGTAAAGCCCTTTTGAGTTACTCATGTTCCTGTGAGTAACCCCAGGAAGCTCATAGGTTCATCAGCCTGGAATTGAATGAAATAGCTTCTTTTCAACTGTCATTGTTGTATCTGGGGTGAACAGATGTTTCTTCACATCTCTCCAGAAAAAGCCATGCAATATCACTTCTCATGATTTGTCAGAACAGAGGACAGTCCCAGCCAACACACTGGCTAGTGTTAGGTTTCCAAGGAATCAGGGGTCTCTGGTTTCAATGCCTAGAGCTGAAGCTGCCAGTCAGTGGACCTGCCTGCTGTACAAGCTACCAGCCATGAGGCAGTCACGTGTTTGTGTCCAATGTATATCAGCCATCATGACTCACAGGATTGCCTGGGAATTCTTAGCCAAATGACGAACTTTAGCTGTGCCCAACCAACATAGGAGTGGCCTCAGCTTACCAGGTTCACTTACTGTTCTTCTGGAATGTCCTTCTGGATATACAGTTACCCATAGTTTGGCTATTTGAGGTGGTCGATTTTGTTGTTGTCTTTACAAAACCAATTCTTCAAGTGACCACAGAGAGATGGGATAAAAGCCCTGATAGGGGATGGAAATGTGGATTTCATTCTGGCTTGATTTTGATTCTGCACTTGGGATTCTTTTTTTCTTTGCCGGAGAAATAAAGGGAAAGCATAAACCCCCTCTTGGCACAATGTCTGTTGTACTTAGTTCATGGCCAAAGACAGTTTTATGGGAAACTCTGCTGTGTGCCAGCAAAGCATTTTCTTTTTCTCCATCCATAGTTCTAAAAACAAAAACATGAGCTAAAATAAAATCTCCCCTCCAAAAGAAGAGGGGGAAGGAAGGCAGAGAAGGAAAGTCATAGCTAACAGCTTTCTCTAATATGAAACTTTTCAGATTTTAGTCTTTCCAAGAAAACAACAAAGAGGATTGATCACAGCTATGAGACACTTAAGCCTTAGCTTTTCTGCCACTTGATGTCCCATACTGCTATCTTTGGTGGACGGCCAAGAGACTGACATCAAAACTGCTGATAGATGAATATCTCCTTTGGCTTTCCCATATGGCTCTCTAAATTCTTAGTTTTTAAAAAAAGCTAGAATAAGCCAATTTAAAAGGAAATATATTTTTCCCTCATCTTCTTAAAATTATGTTAAGTTAGAAGCTAAAGAGATGGTTCAGTAGCTAATAATGCTTGTTGCTCTTGCAGAAGACCAGGGTTCGGTTCCCAACACCCAGAGGTGACTTACAACCATCTGTAACTACAGTTCCAGAGGTTCTGATGTTCTCTCTGACCTCAGACATCCTCTGCTGACCTCAGTGGACACAAAGCACACATGTGGTGCATAAACATGTGTGCAGGCAAAGCCCTCATACACATAAACTAATCTAAAAATGTTTTAAAGTTTTTAAAATTATGTTAAATCATCCCAGGAATGTCTTAGTTACTGTTCTATTGCTGTGAAGAGACCAAGAAAACTCTTATAAGAGAAAGCATTTAATTGGAGGTTTGCTTACAGTTCCAGAGGGTTAGTCCATTATCATCATGGCAGGAAGCATCAGGCATGGTATTAGAACAATAGCTGAGAACTTTATATCCTGATCCCCAGTCAGCAGGCAGAGAGAGGGAGAGAGAGACTGGGCTTGGCATTAACTTTTAAAACATTAAAGCCCATCCCCACTTCCTCCAACAAGGTCACACCTCCTGATTCTCCTCCACAGCATCTTCTCCTGCTGACGAATCATTCAAATATTTGAGCCTATGGGGCCATTTGCTTTCAAACCATGGCAAGGCATCATGCTCATAATCTAAGAACTTGAGAAACTAATATCAGAGTTCAAGGCTAGCCTGAGCTATATGCTGAGGTCCGGGACAAGCTGGGCTACCTGAGACGCAGTCTTAAGCAAATTATGTTAAATCATATTTACATATGTGCATACAGTCTCACATCTGAGATTGATTGCAAAAAGCTCCAGCCTTTGTAGGTTGTTATCTAATAACGAAGACAGAACTTGTTCCAGTGCACCAGGATAACAACCCTACAAACTGTCTAAAAACCTAGTCTGGACTTAAGTTTCACTTCTTTTTTTTTTTTTTTTTAATATCCCTGAGACAAGTTTGTGTGTGTGTGTGTGTGTGTGTGTGTGTGTGTGTGTGTGTGTATGTGTGTGTGTATTCCAGGCTTTCATGGAACTAGCTTTGCCGACCAGATGGACCTTGAACTCATAGAGATCCGCCTGCTTCTGCCTCTGAGTGCTAGAATTAAAGGCAAGCGCCACCTCCACAAGTTTTACCTTTTAATGATGTTTTCCTGGGATAGAAATGTAAATACTAAGCTGGGGAGATGGCTAAGCCAGTAACTGTGCCTACCACAAAGCCTGACAACCCACATTCAGTCCTCAGAACCTACAAGGCAAAAGTAGAAAACCATCTTCACAAGTTGTCTTATGGTCTCCATATTCAACACACACACATACACACACTGACACACACACACACATACACACATTCACACACACTCACACACATACACTCATGCACACATACACACTCATACACATACACACACACATACACACACATATACACACATTCACACACACTCACACACACATATACACACATTCACACACACATATACACACTCACACACATACACACATATACACACATACACACATATACACACATATACACACACATGCACTCTCAAACACACACATTCACACACATATACTCACATACACATGCACCCCAAAAACTTCTTAAAAAGAAACATTTCAAGATTGTATTTTTCAAAAACACTTAAATCTTATTGTTTTGCGGTTCTAAACTCCAGGCCTCATATACGCTAGGCAAGCTTTCTACCACGGAGATGTATAACAAGTCCTGAATTCCTGGTTTAAAAACAGAGAAACCTATGCCGGGAGGACAGTTATGTGGTTAAGAGCATGTGCTGCTCTTGCTGAGGATCTTGCTTATGCTCCTAGGACCCACAAGGTGGTTCACAAGTGATTGTAATTTTTGTACCAAGGGATCCCATGCATGGCCTCTTTTGGCACATGCATACATGGAGGCAAATGCTTAACACAAAAAAACAAAACTTACAAATTAAGAAAAAAAAAAATACCAGGAAAGTTGAATTATATCCATACCATACAGATTTGCTAGCATTTTGTACCCCAGAAGTCTAAATGAAGTTGTTTTCTGCATAGGCTGCATGTTCATTCAGAGTTGATTGGTCTAACATGAATATTAGCTCCATTTTTTCACATAAGCAGCACAGGCAGAAAAATAAGAATTAAAAAAAAAAACTCCTTTAAAAAATTTCTAAAACTCCTCAATCACTCACTCTTCTTAAACAAACAATGTCAAAACAAAGGCCCGAATAATAGTTTGAAGGACTCGGCTTCTGTGAGTAATATCTCATTCTGAATCTACCCACTCAGGCAGAGAAAATGCATTCTCTTTCTGCCATCCCTAGGAACACTCTTTACCATGTCCTGACCCAAAGTAAAGGCCTACCTTGGATGGGAGATGGGACAAGACAAAAATCACAGTGGACTCTGAGTTCAAGGCCAGCCTTGTCTACACAGCAAGTTCCAAGACAACCAGGACTACACAAAGAACCCCTGTCTTGAAATACAAAAACAAAAAGCAAACAGGCAAAAAAAATAAAGAGTTCTGTTTTGGCACCAAAAACTGCAAAATGTTACACGCCGCCAGGTGAGTGGTTTATTCTAGAAATTTGAGGACTCCAATCCCAAACACTAACACCTGGGGACATGGAAGATGTTCCTTTACTTCCAATACATAGATTGGAATGGCCATTAAGACCTGACCTACACACTGGGTGTGCTGGTGCACCCTTTAACTGCAGCACTTGGGAGTAAGAGAACAAGGGTTCAAAGCCAGTCTGGTCCGCATAGTGAATTCCAGGACTGTCAGAGCTGAGGAAGAGAAAAAACTTGCAAAAAAAAAAAAAAAAAATGGAGAGATGCCTGAGTTTAATATACAGGCCATCCATCATTTGCAATCATTTCTTTATACTGATAATTATAAATCTAATGATAATAACTATAACATTTAAAGAGTACTCATCTTAATAATCACAGTGGTTCCCATGAGGTAATTACGCATATGTAAGGATGATACTGAACATAATTAACAATTGATATGAACAATTAAACAGAACACAAAACATAGACAGATGTATAACTAACTGGCCAAAAGGAGAAATCCTGGACTGGAGAGAAAGCTCGTCAATGAAGAGCCCTGAGCTCCAGCATAGACTGAAATTTGTTCTTAGGACCCACATTTCCAGCTCCAGGGGATATCCTCTGGCTTCCACAGACACCTGCCCTGCCTGCACATACCCATCATTAACACACAAACATACAAACACATACACACACACACACACACACACACAATTTTTAAAATATGTCTTTAAAAAGAATCAACTTGTGATATCATCTCTATATTATAGTTTGGGGAATTAGGACTTAGCGTAAAGGAGGAAATTGTCCCAGATCACATAAGTAGGCATGCAGCTGAGCCCATGTACTTAGACATCTGACATATGCCCCCCTCCATGGCCACATGCTTCAGCTCCTACCAGCTGGCTGGACACAGGCACACTTGAGCAGGAACCTGTTCATTCCATTTCTAGAAATATTAAAGAAGAGCATGAGTCCCTGTCATTTAGAGAGCCTCCAGTCACAATGGGAAACTATTTACAGAGGTAGTATACACTCAGCCAAGTACTCCTGAGCTGAGACAGGGAAATGACAATTTTAAGGCTACCCTGGGTTTTTTGGTGGGGTGTCTTTAATCAAATGTGAATTCCTTCGGTTTCCATCTGGCTTGAAATTCTCTGTCTCTGTCCTGACAGCTTATTCTCACATGTTCCCCTTTATCACTGCACTCAATTCTCTGCTCAGATGTTTTCTTCAAGGCCTTCCCTGCCACCATCAATTAACAAAATAGTAATATCTACTTGGCAGTTCCTCCCCCCC